>JAZHYW010030703.1:0-163881 GCA_037355805.1 Ixodes ricinus | reverse complement strand
CTTCTTTTTCACGATCACCACCGGTGCGTTGTATGGTGAGGAGCATCTCTCGATTACTCCTAGTGCCAGCATCTCTGCGATCTCTTGCTCGACCACCTCTTGAACTGAAAGAGGCAGCGGGTATTGTTTTACGTATACCGGGCGCGTCGTGGTGACTTCCAAGTCGCATGTCAAGAGATTTGTTCTTCCCGGCACATCGGAGAAGATCTCACTGAAGTCTTCGATCAGCGCACGCACTTCGGCACTCTCTTTCGCGTCCAAATTCTTGTTTACATTGACCTCCTTCCATCCTTGTTGCTTCGTCCAGCTCGGTGTGGGGATCTCTCCGGAATCTTCGAAGATTCGCTCTCCTAGAGCTTCATCCTTGATCTCAGCTGCGACATGACAGGCAGTCTGCTCCTGTCGAGTCGTCTCCCTCTCCTCGTACTTTTTTAGCATATTGACGTGAAAGACCTTCGTCTTCCCTCCCACGTCCAACTCGTAATCGACCTCGTTCTTTCTTGCCGTCACCGCGAAGGGTCCTTTCCATTGCATGATCATTTTGTTGGCGTCTGTTGGAAGAAGGATCAAAGCCAAGTCACCTTGCTTCATTTTGCGGTTCGAAGACCTTCTGTCGTAATAGCCCTTATATTTAGCTTTTGCCTCCTCCAAGCATTTGTGCGCCAACTCGCACGTGTTCTCCAGTTTCTCTCTCAGTTCGAGCACGTAGCTGTACGATGTCTTCGCCTCATTTCCCACCTTTTCGCTTGACCACATTTCTTTCAGAATGGCCAGAGGCCCTCGCACTCTCCTGCCGTACAGCAACTCAAAAGGAGAAAACTTTAGACTTGATTGCGGAACCTCCCTGTATGCGAAGAGCAGCGCTGGGAGGTACCTGTCCCAGTCCTTGGGCCTCTCTTGACACATTCTTCTTAGCATTTGTTTTATAGTGCCGTTAAACCTCTCGACCAATCCATTGCACATGGGATGGTAGGGCGTGGTGAGCATGTGCTTCATTGATAATAAACGGCTTACTTCTTTCATCAGGTCTGATGTGAAGTTAGTCCCGCGGTCGCTGAGTATCTCTGTTGGCACGCCGTAACGTGTAAACATCTCGACCAGAGCTTCTGCTACCTGCTGAGATCCAACGGCCCGCAGCGCTACTGCGTCTGGATATCTTGTAGCCATGTCTACCATGGTCAGGATGTACTTGTTTCCCGCACTCGACATCGGCGTGATGGGTCCAATAATGTCGATGGCTACTTTCTGGAAAGGCGTCTCGACCGTGGGCATATTCCCTAAGGGAGCCCTACCCACTTTACCCTTCGGCACCGTGCGTTGACAGACGTCGCATGATCTGACGTATCTTTTGATCTCGCTTTGGATCCCCGGCCAGAAGAACTCCTCTGCCACCAGGCCCAGCGTGTTTTTTATGCCTTGGTGCCCGGACATGATGCCATCATGCGCGAGTGTCATCACCGCAGGTCTGAACTTCTTCGGGAGTACCAGTTGAATCGTCTTCCTCCCCGACGAATACTCAACAGACCTGTATAGCAGGCTGTTTTTCACAAAGAACTGGAACTTCGTCCTAGACTTCGGCCTTCTCGTGATTTTCCCAACTTCATCAAAACACCTTCTGAGCGAGTCGTCTTCTCTCTGCTCCCTAGCGAGTGCCTCTGGAGTCGTATCGATCATTGATACCTGCGGCACGTTCAGGCCTAACTCTTCGTTTTTCTTTTCTCTCCTTCGTGGGACGCTTGTGTCATGGGTCGCAGCAACTTCCGCCGAATTCGCGTGACGTGAGCCATCGTTGTTTCTGCCTGCCCCAGACATCTCGTGGGCGTCCGCCCGTACCTCCGATCCTTGGTTTACCGCTGCGCCGTCAACAGGACTTTCTTCTTCCACTTCACTGGCGCTTTCCCATCCAGGATCTGGATCATCCGGACTTCGGACCTGCGGAATATTCCCCAACACCAGATCGTATAGTGGGTCACTGATACATTTCGCCAGAACCGTTCCGGTATAAAATGGCGTCTGAATCGAAATCTTCGCCTCTGGTAGGTTCTTGACTGTCCGGTCCAATAGGAAAACGGCACTCGATCTTCCGGTGAAATTCTCCGGAGGGACCAGGTCCTTCCTGACCACTACTGTATTACACCCAGTGTCCCTGAGCACTTTTATTCGCCTGTTCCCTAGGCGTCCTTCAACCACGGGCATATTCTCTGCAAGGAACTTCGGAGCTCTCCCAACGGCTGCATTCACCACCGGAATCTTGTCTCCGTTCCTCAGCGTGACGAAGGATTCCTCTGGCTCGTCCGCGGTAGCTGTAGGCCTTGCCCACAGGCATGAGGCCTGGTGTCTTCCGTCCTGTCCCGCCTTGCACTGATTAGCCCTGTGACCCGTGCGTCCACAGTTCCAACACGCGGGCGATTTAAACCCTTGAGCTTTGCTCCGGCAATTTTCTGCTTTGTGACCCGCTTTCCCACAGAGAAAACAGCGGCTGCTTCTCCTGGAGTCGCCTTTATCATTATTAGCTGGATCTCCTACACTCAGTTTCTTTCCAGTCTCTTCTTTCTGTTTGCCACCTGTGCTCGATTGCACTTGCGCCTCTAAAAAGAGGTCAGCTTTTGCTGCCAC
This sequence comes from Ixodes ricinus, assembly GCA_037355805.1. Lineage (NCBI taxonomy): Eukaryota > Metazoa > Arthropoda > Arachnida > Ixodida > Ixodidae > Ixodes > Ixodes ricinus. The sequence continues at coordinate 161,265 of JAZHYW010030703.1, read as the reverse complement.
TTCATCCAAAGTTCGGCAGTCCCTCTCTTTAAGGAATACAGATAGCTTGCTTGAGCAGGTCCTAAGAAACTGTTCCACGAGAACCGTGTCTCGTAACGCTTCGAAGGTCTTTTCGATTTCTGACACCTCAACCCACCGATCAAAGTAACCTGCCAGCCTAGAGGCGAACTGCCTCCTAGTTTCACCCTCCTCGGGTTTAGCATCCCGAAATCTCTCACGGTATCCTTCCTTTGTGTACCTAAATCTCTGGAGCAGAGCCAGTTTTACTTTAGGATAGTCCAACGCGTCCGTGGGTGTCATGCGGCCAACCACCGTGAGCGCTTCTCCTGTCAGACACAAGCCTAAAGTCGTCGCCCATTTGTCCTGAGGCCATCCCAAACCTGTCGCCGTGCGCTCAAAACGCTGCAGGTATGCATCGAGGTCGTCCCTCCGCTCGTTGAACTGCGGGATTAACTTGTGAGGACTCCCTCGGAAAGCTTGGACTGGCGCGTCTCCGAGTCCTTCATCAGCGCCTTCCTGGTGACCCCCTCGCGCAGCGATTCTCAACTGCAATATCTCCCTTTCTTTCTCAAGGGTAGCTTGCTTAGCTAGTTCCCCCTCGCGGATGGTAGCTTGCTTAGCTAGTTCCCCCTCGCGGGTTTCCCTTGCCAACTCACGCTCGTGAGCTCTCTCCTCTCTTAATCGCGCTCTTTCGTCGTCCACCCATTTTCTCAACTCTGGCCCAGCATAGCCCAGTTTCTCTCCGACAACCGTTAATCTCTCTACCTCCATCGTTTCGTACGGCTTTCAATCCCAACCGCTTCTCTATGCCTCCCGGAAGAACGAGACATCAAAATGGGCCATGATCCTGGCAGGCTCGCCAATTGTCACGTTCCTCCGAGGAGACGAGGGCGTATTGGAGACCGAAGTGACGCACGAAAGTAGAAGGAAGAAATCAATTTAATCAGACACACCAAAGAAATATGCATAAAAAGGAAAATCGAATAAAAAGAAAAAAATGTTGGAATTAAATACGAGAGGTCTCTAGAAACACGATCAGCTTGGTGTCCTCTCAAGGTCTAATCGGAGCCTGAAGTTCACTCACAGTTTCTGAGTAACGATGGATGCGGAGCCGACCCTTTATCGCTTGCGTCAGAGCCACGGTTTCCAGGGTGACATACTTGAGCCCGGCAAGCTTGCGATGGGCCAACGGCAACCGGCCGTTCGTCAGGCTTGATGGTGTTGCCTCTCCTGGGGCGAGGCCAGGGTTTCGCAGGAGTGCGGCAATGGCTGCTGGTCCGAGGTCAGATGCCGCTCCTGTTCGACTGTGTTGCTCTTCCTGGGATGGGGCCAGGATCTCTCAGGAGCGTAGCCTGAGCTAGCGGAAGCGTTGTCGGACGTCACTCCGGCTCGACGGTGTTTGTTGCCTTGCCTGGGACGAGGCCAGGGTTTCACAGGAACGTAGCCTGGGCTGCCGGGAGCGTTGTCCGGCACAGTCGTTCGCTTGTCCCGCTCGAGACACACCAATCCTCGTGCCCTCCGCTTGCCTTCAGCTCGCCCTTCTCCTTTTTCTTCGTCTTCACTAACCCGTTGTCACTCCAAGATCGTGACACTGCGCACGTCATAGCTCAAGACGAGGCTCCATTGACGCTGCGCGTCAGGATTCAACGATCCGCCACCCCATGGCGCTGCGTGCCCGCGAGGCAGCGGCTCCATCGCTCCACGCCCAAGGTCACGGCACCGAAAAGAGCGCGCGCGCTCGACCGTCGACGCAAGTACGCCGCAGACGAAATAAGGGGAGCGGAAAACCGGCGTGCGTGCTTTTGCATTCGCAACTCATGAGAAGTGCTTAGGTATACCTCGAGCCTTTTTTACGCCAGACCACTTCCTAAATTCCTGCATGCCTTCAATGCGCGCGTTGCGTTATGGGCAGTGTTGAAGTACTTTGAAGTACATTAGTACTTAAAGTACTACTTCAAGTAGGTTTAGGAAACTTGTACTTTACTTGAGGTACATTCTCTGAGTATGTACTTGTACTTTACTTAAGTATTTTTTTTCTGGTACTTTCCGAGGAAAGCACAATTCCCGACTTCAAAGTACATTCCCCAAATTTGGTTTTGTCACGAAATAATGCTTTGTCAACTCCGAAGAAATACTGGGAGGGATATTCTACTCTCACCAGATACGTGAGCAGACGACGCATCGCTCCGCTTGTTCTCGGGGCAGCTTTCCAGTAGCTTTTTTGAACTCTCGCTACTTCTCGCTCGGTCAGCGCAAGGGAGGAGGTTTAAAATATTAGGCGAGCAAAATGAATCATAATGTAGCACCTGAGACTGTGGTGCTGAAAAATTAAACTTTCGAGTCGAAGAAAAGACAACAGAGGAGAACGTCAGAATGTTGTGAGACATTCTCTTTTCTCTCTTCCTCCGACTTGAAAGTTCCTTATTTTTTTCGCACCCCAATCTCAGGTGTCACATTATGATTAATTATCACCAGGTCTCTCGCACACTCATTGTTTTTTGTTTTTGTTTTTTTTGTTGAGGAGAGGACATTCCTTTATGAGAGGATTGCTTGCGGAAGCTACAGGGCTGACGTCATGCTCTCTCCTAGTACATTTAACTTCTGGGTGCAAACAATCCAGTGCTAGAAAATTCGCAATACAGTGATTTTCAGGAATTTGGCTCAATTCCTGAAAATAAGTACTCTGTGGCCACTTTATCCAATATTCGCCGTTGTTTTTGAAAATAGGTCATGCAGCCCTGATTACCCTGGGCAATGCATACCAGTTAAAAATCACTGTATAGTGGAATTAAAGGACATCATGAAAGATTGTGTTAAAATAATTGAACTTTTACTTTTAAAGTACATTGTATTTATAGTACTTTACTTCAAGTACATTGCGCCCAGTGTACTTACTACTTTACTTGAAGTACATCACGTCTCATTTACTTTGTGCTTTGCTTAAAGTACCTTTTAAATGTACTTTACCCAACACCGAGTTATGGGGCATCTCTGGTCATGAAGAGGTGTGGCATGGTTTCGATTTCGATCCCCGCATTGACGAAGTAGTGTTTCTCAGTACTGCATGAAAATAAAGTCTGCGATTGCTTGCGTTGCACCCATCCATTTTCGCGAGAGATCCGTGGAACACGGATCTCTCGTGAGACGCGGATCGCTTGTTGGAGGTTTGTGAAACACGGACTTCCAGCTGTCGTAGAGACCTGTCTGGACTTGGCGTGGAGTAATGGTATGGCCGGCCACTTCCTATACCTTTCTGGCAGCCTTGCAACAACTCCCGAGCGCAGCATGACCCTCCCGAGTCACGGGTCATTTAAGAAGCCTAGGATATTGAAGAGGATGAAACAGGCTAATCGGTTCAATACACGTCTTCTTGTTCCTTTGTTTACTCGCGCACAAACTCTGGTACGCTGGGAGCCTCCAAAAGACGTGTCCCGGCATTATATTTGTATTGGTAGGTAACACCAACGGTATTGCAAATTAAAGAAAAGTCAGATATTTTAAAATGCATGCACTGTATTTGTTCACGATGGAATGTCGTGAAACGAGGTGGCAAATCGAAACTAACACGTTGACCACTGGGTTCCCAAGATCCTTTGCGCGTTTATTTTGTGCCCTAGTTAGGTAAATGTTTGAGTTCGGTTCTGGGGCCTGAAATTCGTTATCAAGAACACAAACAATGGCCATCGAAAATGCGCAACACAAGCTAACACGTATTGTTCATGATCGCTACTTCTAGAGCTGTTTCTATTTTGACAACACTTTTCTGCTGAATAAGATTTCGTTGTTACCGTTGACTCAATGGAAGAGCAAAAGCGCGACTAAGTTTTTCTGTACAAATTTGTAAACCGCGTATTTGAGAGAGGCTTGCTTTTAAGATCTAAACATTCATGTCCTCCTCAATCCACTAGGACCCGCAGTACTTTCAGCATTCAAACCGTCTGTAAACCATCTCCTCGTCACGGATACAAATCTGTTTATCTATATTGAATATGCCAAACTTTATATATACAGTGGCATTAAGGCGTTCAGGAACCAAGTGAAAGTGCTTGTTGCCGAACTTTAAATTTTGTCTGTTTGTTGCTTTGTGTTTAAAACATGCACTTGTATTTTTTTTTCTGATCATATTTATATTTATATCTGATCATTCGCAAAGTCACTCAGGCAATGCCTAAGAAGAAAGCTGCATTATCATCGTTCTTTCAATAGACAAGACTGCAAAAATGGTATGTAATGTTTAGCCAATCTCGAGCGTTGGCGAAGCAGCCCTATAAGAACGATAAACAAAAGCAGGAAAATGCTGATGAGCAAGCACTTCTTAAGCAACCGAACGACCTTTGGAAGTTCGTAAAAAGATAAATAAAGCAGTTCTCCTTCCTCAATTGTACCCGAGATGACAATGGTTATTGTTCGGAACCGACTTTGGTAGCAAACGTGTTTGCGAAGCATTTTAGTGCTTGTTTTTCTGCCGCTGACATACCTTTGGCAAGTCCGGACATCAGAGGTGGGGACTTTTTTGTCTTGCAACCCGATAACTGAGTGCCAAGTCATGGAGGCTGTGCGAGGGCTAAAGCCAGTGTCATCTGTGGGCAGATGGCGAACCCGAGTTTTAGAGTGAAAGGCGTGCGGAAACGATTTGTCCCGTTTTACATCACATTTTTAACTTATCTCTGGAATCGGGTGTATTCCCGACAATGTGGAAGAGTTCTCTTGTTATTCCAGTGTTTAAGTCGGGTGACCGAAGTAAGGTGAACAATTATCGACCTGTGTCACTGCTCTGCACATTGTCAAAGTTTTCGAAATATTACTACACAATCGTCTATATGCGTATTTTCGTCAGAAAATTGTACCTGAACAGCACGGATTTTGAAAGGTCGTTCGGTGGAGACGAATTTGTGTTCTTTCTGCATGATGTTGTACATTGTTCCCAACTGGGAGCAGTTATGTGGCCCTACTTTGACATGACGAAGGCATTTGACAAAGCCGATCACCGGCATTTATTGGCCAAGTTAGATGTGTATGGTTTATGCCCCAGAGTATTGCAAGCTTTTTTGAGAGTTACTTGTCGAAACGCGAGAACTTGCGTCGTGTGTCCAGTTGCTTATCTAATCCTTTCTTGGCTACGTCGGGCATCCCATAGGGAAGCAATCTTGGGCCTCTTCTTTTTTAAGTTTCGTAAATGACCTCACTCTTGTGTGAAATACTCAAAATGTTGTTATTTGCCGACGACATAAAATTGTATCGACGGACAAATACCGTGGAGGACTGATGTTTTGCTTCAGCGTGACGTATGCTCTATTTCTTTGTGGTGCTTGACCAATGGCCTGGTATTAAACGAATCGAAAACAAAAATTATTTCTCTCTCCAGGAAACGTGACGTTTTGCAATTTCGCTATGCTTTAGACACAACTGTTATCAGCCGTGTGGTCTCTGATTAGGGATTTGGGTGTATATTTAGACACTGAAATTTCGTTTAATCATCAGGTTATGAATATTGCAAACTCGTCTCTAAATGTTTTTGGGATCATAACGCGTATATCGAGAAATTTTAGAAATTCACAGTGTTTTTTAATGTTATTTCGCTCTCTTGTGTTAAGCCGCCTCGAGTTTTCTTCAGTTGTATGGAACAGCATTGGAGAATCTAACTCATCTAGTATTGAGCCAGTGCAAATAAAATTAATACGTGATTTTTATGTGATCGTTACTTGCAGTCCAAGGTATTTTATGACTATGAGAGAATATGTAAACAAATTGGCTTACGCTCCTTGTGTAATAGGCGAATGACGCGTAATTCTCATGTTCTTGCATAAAGTTGTTAATGGTGTTGTTGACTGCACAGCGTTACTGAACTGTGTATATTTACGTGTCCTCAATGGTCTATTCGCATACGCTCATTGTTCTATCCTTCCATTTTACACACGCTGGCCCTATTACCCGTCTACAACTGGTTTTAACAAATTCGAATCCAACTTAGATGAACTTGGTATTGATATTTTTGGATGCGAACGAACATTTAGAAGTGCATCGATGTCTTCCTTTCGTCCTGACATGTCAACATTTGTTCTTGGGATGCGAATTATTTTTATTTAGACGTAGTGCACCACTAAGAAGGCGTATAGCTGTTTGTGTGGCACTGAAAATAAAGCAAATGAATAAATGAATACATTTGTTCACCAAAGAGGGAGACCTGCATTTTTGTTTTGGGACACATTCAATAAAATAAAACAAAAATTAAAATGTAATTAATGCGATAATTATGACTCGACATTCATAACATGACCTGCGCCGTGGTCAAAAACTTTGACCCGAAAGAAGCATTTTTTAAAATTTAATTGCTCTTTTTCAATGTACTCTAAGTCGTTACTAAAACACTTGTGTTTCGTGTGTTGTATAAAATATTCATTTGGTGCAGAACGTGGTCATTGAAGGCACTGCTATTTTTTGTGTAGATATATACTCCTTCAAAACTTGGAACATTTTTAATACAAGAAAGAAAGATAACTTTTTAATGCCTGTTTTTTTTATTGACTGTTATATTTTTTATAACTTAAACTTTTGAAAATATGATTTTTATACGGATTTTGGAAAGTACAAAAAGTAAATCATGAAGCAATGTCCTATCACGCGTAGGTCACTTTGCAGAGACAAAATACCCTCAACTTTGCGAGCTTCCTTCCGGAGTGCCACCGCTTCCGTTCCTAAAAGATGTCTTAGATTTTGGTCGTCAACTCACATATAATAGAAGATCCCAACCAAATTCATTAACTATAAAAGGGTGACAGCCTCTTTTCCAGAACGCCAAGCCAGCAAAACACTAGAAAAACCATGAAAACAATCGCGAGCACCAAACGCCTTTCTTTGAATATTGCCTCTATATGGTGCACAGTAATTTGCATGTTTATATATATATATATATATATATATATATATATATATATATATATATATATATATATATATATATATATATATATATATATATATATATATATATATATATATATATATATATATATAAAATAAAGAGCCACTTCAAAACTTAACTCCTTTATTTAGACGTTTCGACCCGAGACGGTCTTATATATATATATAATGTGTGGTCACGAGTTGGACGTTGATTAAAATTTTGGACTCGAATAATCGCCACCCTTTAATGGATTAATTAATCGATTGATCCGTAACGTTCCTTTCATGCATAATACCTTTATTTATGATTCTTTTTTTTTAATATGTGATAAACGACGCAACATACAATCGAGTTTAAAGAATCAGCCCCGATTTGTAGTTGAGAAGAGTTCAAAGGCACTGATACTCACAGATGCTGCGGAGCAGACACACAGCAGCATGAGGCCAGAGGGTTCGTGTGATTGTTCTCCGGCAAGCGTGACCTCCTTTTATTGTTTGACACATAGTCGTCTAAGCGGGTTGTGTGACACCAGGCGACTGCGGTGCACCTGAAACTGGGTCCGAACTCCCAGTAGACAGCACTCAGACAGCAGGGGCACAAATCGACGATCTCTGAGATCAGTGCCAATCGACTAGTTCTTCCAATGACATCCACCACAGGCTCCAGGTGTAATACGTGCATGATTAACTCCGCAACGCGCCTGCACTCTCACCGTCATTGTTCGCTAATAGTCTCTGCTGCGCTAAAAACGGACACGCGCACGGCGCTTCAATGTTGCCGGGATACGTGTAACCTTCTGCACCTGTCTCTAGAGTTACAGATCACTTTAGGTTAACATTTCACCTAAATGTTGCCCTTCATACAGGTAGGTGCTCGTCCACGTCTACCTGCTGAAATGATTAATTCTTACTTTCGTTTAGTTCGTCAAATTTTTACCGATTAACCGGTTAAAAAAATTAATCGCGGTTAAATGCTATTAATAGTATTAATCCGTACGTTAATCGGTCAATTGCCCAGTCCTAGTCTAAGTCAGGGCGCTGCTTTGTGCATTTTTTTTAAGAGGATATATTTTTAATTGTGTTTTGCTCGAGACAAGTACTGAGTGGTGTGGTTTCGAGTCGTTAACCTGAAAGGCTAGTTAAATTTCAAAGCGCCCTCCAGAAAGAAGAAAGAAACAAGAATGTGTTAATTTGCTTCGCTTCAGAAGACAAGCGAGTGAAAGGAAGAGTGAACTTTCTCGTTATTCTGACTGGGCAAGATATAATCGATTTAACATTAATTAAATTGCTTCGTCCATTAAGCACGCCTTATAATGTAAACAGGGAAGAGTACACACAGGCGAAACGCAATTACAATATTGCTAAAAGTTTCCCTTAGTCGGCAAGTTAAGTTGTTGTATAGCTTCCTTGTCAGCGCTTCGCCTTGCCTTTGTATTGTTTTATTGATTTCAATTTTATTACACTGCTTTCTACGCGTTCAGTGTAATAAGTAAAAGTAGTTTCTTTTTTATCTTTTTTAGTTTGAATTTTGTTTTTTTCATTGAAGAGTGTTACGCTCGATTATCTACGGATAGCGTAAAGTCCTCGATTTTGCGTTCTCGCGTTTTACTTTATCGCTCTTTAATTTTTTTTTTAATTCCTTATATTTTGCTCAAGCAAACCGACAGCGTTTACCACGTGTTATATTAGACATTTTTTTTATATAAACCTTCTTCTTAGCTACAGATCATTCCGATAACCTCTGCCAGTTTTTATACCTACTGGGCCGTGTAACGCGTTTGGAGCATGCGCGGTAGCTCTCTTTGCGGAATACCAGCGGCCTCATTTGCGCCCACAGACTTCTCTTCCAAATGTATTTATCCACTTTCTACAAAATGTTTATAGAAAATAGTGCATAGGGGCTATAGATACTCTAAAGTAGATGCATCCCCTGTTCTATACGCTTTCTATAGCTTTTTGGTCGTTTTCTTCTCTAGACTTTTTATAAAACTTCGTGTATAGAGATAGGACATAGAAATTGTCCAGAAAACAGATCGAGATTCTGACAACCACTACAATTAACGACAAACGAAAATATGCCAATTTTATCCCCAAAAAAACATTTAAATTTTGGTCATAAATTTTATGTTTGTCGTAATACCTCCATGGAAACATGCAGTCGCCACTTGCCGTATGCAGATACGCTTATATCAGAAATACCCACGCAACGGAGCACTCATAATACTAGTAATTTAGTGGTGTCGACTGTTTCAACCCTATACAGGGTAACTTTTCGTGTGATTAACAGATTTGGTTAAAAAAGTCATGAGTGCTTCACTTAGGCGGTGTGACATGGGTGAGTTGCACAGCCAGGGGACATAGTATAGCGGGTTAAGGGTAACAATCAGTCAGCAAATTCAGTACAATTTCCTAATTGTTTAATTAGTGAAAACATACACTATGGTTCCAATTAAAAACTCGCTGAGCGTCATTGAAAACTACTAAATCATTTTTAGAAAGACCGAGCAGCGCGAGAAGCGTAGTAGAGCCTAAAGTTACCACTCACAGGCAGAGCACAAGGCTGCCGCTGCGATAATCCGCCCGCGATTTTTTCTGTCGCTTATCAGAGCTCTAGCCTTGTACCTGCTGCACGAGTGGTAACTCTTAGTCCTACACTCGAAAGCGTAATCTACTCTGACCGAGGACCACCCCTGAACGTAAAAAGACTACAAGTATGTTATTTTGTTGTTGTTTTCTTGCGACTAATATATATACAACATGTGGATTATAAGGGTTAGAGGAACTCCATCTCCAAACTATAAAGCATTGCAAGAGGCTTTTAGATTACATGGCCTCTTGCTGGGGCTTTGTCTTGGGATTGCAGAGGATTACTTGGATATAAATAAAAGAGGCACCTCCGGGTAAGGAGGTTAAGTTGGTGCAGAGAAGCGCCGGTAGCTCTTGGCGCTCCTCCGCACTGCATCGTATTATCTTTCTATCAAGACAAGACCGCGCCTATTGTTGTGTCCCCCGGACAAGATTTATCTTTCCTTTTTTTCCCCCTTTTTGTGTGTGACGCTGCGCAGTATGGAATTAGAGTGCCTAGGTTCTCAAACTGTATTGTTCAATTGGAATGAGTTGCGATATATATGGCCTCGTTTGCAGCCACAAATTGCGAAGAGATGGCGAAATCGTTTATCGTCTGGCAAGTGCTCTCCGTTCGCTTTTCCTCTTGGGCACACGACAGCGCAACGCATCTCGCACTTGCAACCAATCAGTCACCAGGACGGGTCTGCCATTAATTTGCAGCGGTTTGAGTTAGAACTTCCGCGCAGGCCACTTCAGCCACTTGTTTTATTTGAAAATGATGTTCCTACTACAGGAAGACATGTACACGTTTCAAAAAGGTGTAACCCAAGTAGCCTTACCCCTCTCTCGCTCGGCAATTAACTAAAGTCGGTGACACCACAAATAAAAAGAAATGTCTTCAGTAATACGCGCTAGTGTGGGTGGAATGAGCCTCCCTCCCCTCCCCCCCCTTTCCAACCTCCTTTCCAGGGAATTGGATTTTCCGATAATTTCATATCATTTAAACCTTATGAGTAGCGTCTATTCCCATTCCTGGTGGCTGAACCGTTCCATTTCATTCCTATAATTCCCAACCGTGAAAAAGGGCGCTTCAGCTACATTGTTGCCGGTGAAAAACTTCAGCATAAAGCTGACCTTATCAACACAATAGACAACTCCAAAACTATGCAATTTATGTGTTCTGAGAAGTGCGTCTTCGTGGTTTTACGCTTTCGGTGTTGCATTGTTCAACCGGGCTGGGCAGACTGCTGAACGGGTTTTCGTTTGCTGAAAGCTCTGTGTACAGGTGTTTGCTACCTTGGATGCAGCCAAGCACCATGTAGGAGAGAAAACAATATATTTGCGGGCAAAAGATGGAGAGTAAGAACTGACAACAATAGGGAGGGCCTCGCCTCGAATCCACTTGCAGTCATATCAACAAATTACCCTTTGACACATTGCCCCTTTCGACTAATTCTCATTTCTGCAAATTGGCCTATGACGAGAAGGTCTCTTCGACAAGTTGAACTTAACGAGTTAGCCTTCGACGAATTGGCTTTCTGCAGTTCGTCGGATACGTAAGGGTGTGGCTGCTTTCAGCGTCCTATTTATCAATGTTTATCCCCTGACAATTTCTGTGCTTATAACTTTAGTAGAAAGGCAAATTGATAGCTTGATTGATGACACTGAAGACAACGTTAACTTACTTTTAACAAATACTCTCAAGGACACGAATTGAAAAAAACGCGCGCTTGAGCGCTTGTCGCAGCCGGTGTTGCCATCTATTGCTAAGCTTGGTAAACATGTCCATCGTTCGGTCCTTCCCGACAGCTGTCGCCGTTGCCATTAGAAAAATTAAAGTCCCTCATACCGGGAAAAGTGAGCGCCATTTATTGTTTTAGCAATGTTCAAGGCACGTGCCGCGCACCACTTCTGGGAAATCTCATGGCGTCTGGAAATCCAGTTGTGCTTCGCTGTGCTGCCATCGATCTTCCCAAGGGCTGCACATTGCACATGCCTCGTGCATCGACATACCTTGCGCTACATTTTTGAAACATGAAGGGGCCTTAAGAAAAATATGCCTCCATGGGACTGTGAGCATGCTTTTGGTTACAGGAAGAGGTGTTACAAAATTTTGTCCAACCTGAGGTTCTGACATAGCATCTCGGGGTTTGACTAACGAACCTTCGAACATTCAGCACAATTCGACGTAGTTAGTTTTCACGCAAAGTGTTGCCTGATTTCTACAAAGAAATATCAAATATTGGGAAACAAATAATTTGTAAACTAGTTTATTTTATATTTTATAAAATGACTACCGGTTTTACCGAACATGAAATAAACAATTAAGTGCTATCGATTCTTAAGTTAGCTTAACATTGTGCAATTATAGAACAATACAAATACAGTATATTGCACTTCTGTCGCGCCAGCTGGCGTCAACTCCTTTGTAATTTTGGCGCATGCGCACAAAGGTTGAACTTCAGTCGTACTTTTGTCAAACTTCGCCCTAGAAGTTCAAAAATATCGAACCCGCTCAAACTCTATCTTCGGCAATTTCAAAACATCCGTTGCGGTCCTCGGCAGATGATGATTACGATCGCAACGGAGATGAGACAATGACAATTTTTATTTTTGAGATGGCAGTGATTGAGTGATTTCAACTAAATATGTCGACCTCTATCCTTGTTACAGGCAATGTTACTGTAGTTCGGTGACTAGTGAAAAGTGCAGGGACATGCCCCTCCCACAACGCCCTCCACGTTTTCCAGGAGCTAAAGAGGAGGAGAGTCCGCTTCTCCTCCTCTCCAGGGTTCGTTTCGTTAAAATGGCGAGGTGTGAGCCTTGCGGGAGAAGCTTGTCCTCCACTCTTCACTTGTTCCCGACTATAGGTCAACTCAGTAGCGGACCTTCCCATAGACGTGGCTTCAACGCGCAGTTCACTCTAAGAAAAAATGGAAGAAAAAGGTAGCAATGGCGCATTTTCCTCCCTTCTACTGACGCGCCGCCAAGCGGACACGAGAAGAAGGGAGGAAAGAGACGTTTTTCTCCTTCTCCAGGCAGACGGGAGAAAGCTTTCGCCCTCCCGACTCACCTTCTTTCGGTTTCGTTTTTCGAGCACGCCGCGCACGTTGTTTTATTAAATGTTTTTGAGTTGATTGAGCTTCAGCGGCAGCGAAGGCCGCTTGTAGTTCCGTCTCCCAGTCCAAACGTGCAGAACATTTCGGTTGCATTGACGTTTTTATCACTAATTTTATCAAACGAGCAAACGAAGCCGCTAGAAACAGCGACGTTCCGGAGCAGTGCCAGCAGCGTTACAAAACTTAGGAATATGGCCATCTCCGGATTGCGGGACCCACGCGGAAATGCGTGGAACTGTATCGACATTTTCGACGTTATGGAAATCGCAGAAACTGCGTCCTAGACAAGCAGGTTTCGCTGCCGCGTGCCTGGGTGCCATCTGTGCTGAGTTCGGTTCTGTTTTCCGATGCTGAGTGCCAACCGGCAATCAACGTGGTTCTGTATTTCTGCATGTCAGCAACATAGCAGCAACATCGTGATGGCAGTGCTGTGCGTTGTGAACAGAAGACTGGAATTATCGCTGATGTGTCCATGTGTTCGCGTATCAGTGGTGTACTAACAAGATGAGATGACGTGAAACTGTCGGGCGATGAGGCCGCTGGTCGGGCCGTGATCGGAGGGGCGGTGTATCGAAGGTTGACATTCCGCTTTACATTAAAGAGTTTAAGACCACCTGAGGGATTAGGTGCAGTCGATCGACGTGCGGATAGTCAGATTGGAACGCTGGCCTGAACCGTAAGCTCGTATCGTACAGTGGCCAATGTGGCTGTCGGTCTGTCTCCTCCCCGAGAGCGATTGCGCTCTGGTGAAAGAACTGAGCAGTACGAAAATATGACAGAAAGTACGTATATTTACTGTTTGGAATTTTAGCATTAAAAAAATGGTAGCTAAAATAATAAGTAAGCTATCCTTTATTTTGCTGTTTAAATATATTACTGTTCCTGGAGAAACTGCCCTCCAAGGGCCGCGCTGGGATGAGCGCTAGAAGTTTTCGAGCTCGCCAGAGCGTAGCTAACGTACACTTAACACCTGGCGCAAGTCGCGGCTTTGACTGCGTTCAAGTTGATCGAAAAGCGATTTCTCTGCCCGTGAAGCATCACTGCAGCTAAGTGAATATCCGCTTTACAGAAATTAATTCAAGACGACAATTGCAGCGCGTGCGCGAACAGCACAATATAGAAAAACAAACACTAAAACAGAAACACTGGCTACGACGTTCCAAGCGGGGTAGCAAAGACATAACTTTGAACAGCATTGGAGCGGCTTAATTTATTGGCTTTCAAATAATTACGGCATGATCGAGCGTTTTCTTTTACTAAAGAGATTCATCCCCTGAGCCATTCAAAGCACTCTCAGAGGTACGACATTGCTGGGAAGAAATCAACATGCTGGAAATAATTTTATTGCTTGCCAGTCATCAAGAAATTCCGTAAGTTCAAAACGAACAGTATAAAAGACGGGAACGCAGAGCTTGGTAGTAGTGATCGGGTTGGTGTGCTGTTGTCTTGATGTGTGTATGTCTCGTGTATGTGTATGCGCTCAATGTATGTTCAGCTAATGCTTGTAGTATGCTTAATGTGCCTACATGTGCGTATAATAAAGGTTCCCGGAGATCCCGAAGCGCGATAGTGGCGTAAGACAAATTAAAAATATTTTTGTAGAACATGAATGTGCGGTACCTAGCGCCACCTAGCCTAGATACTTGCAATTGCTCTGCTTGACCCTGCCATCTGGTCGCAAGCAATTTAAACTTCTTTCACGCTACGCGATAAACAGCGGCTTCAGTTTGTTCTTTTGAGAGCGGCTTTAGGTTCTGCTGGATTAGTTTGCCATTCCTCTGCGTGTGCGGTTGACTGAAGGAATTGCGACTCGAGGAACAGCAAAGGTAAGACGTAAAGTGCGCGAAGTAACTGGGTATCGGTTTCTCCGTTTAAAGGGCACTCAAGCAGTTTTTGGAGAAGCTACTTTTTGGTGCGATGGCGTTAAGGAAGTGTCAGTGAATGAGTATCTTCAGTTTTAGAAGGCAGAACCGCCTATTAATCACGCAGGAATAAAATACGTGCGGACTCTTTTCTGTACTTGCGAGGACCAATGAAATTATCGTATGTTTGAAAATTTTGGCGGCCTTTGTAAAGTTTCGCTAAAGAAACAATTTTCAGTTCATTTAAATATGTTGTGCATGATAATTTCACAAGACGTAAAATATTTCTAGTTTAGAATACGCGATACTGCAATTATCGTTTCACAAACAAGGGACTACGTTTTCTCCTTGCCTTCCTCCGCGGGGGTGAATTTCCCGTTCCCCGGGATGCGCGGAAGCGCACGTATCTGCGCGCGTTGCAGGCCGGTCGTGCCGGTCGCGGGCCGGCCAGCTCCTTCTATCCGCAAACATGGCGTCGGTGGTGATCGTCGGCGTGGACGGCGTGGTGAAAGCTCATCGTTCCGCGTAAAAGCGCTATCCTTGACTGTGAATTTTCGTCGTGTGTCGCTATGATAACCCAGCACGTACTAGAAGGGAAGATCCACCTACTCGTGCGGCGATGTCGTGGCGGCACTCTCAAGACAGCAGAAACGCCCGTGCCGTCGTGTTTGTTTACTTCGACTACAGTGGTGCTTTCTAAGCATTTGTGTCCTCGAACATCGCCCGGATTTCTTATTTGGCGCATTTCATGCGTGTGCTCAAGTTCAAGGTATTACTGGCGCGTACCGTATAAAGGATGCGAATTTTCACGCGTTTTCATCACCGGAGAAAAGTGATTAGTGTTAGCAATCCTGAACGCTCGCAACGTCTATCTGATCACGAAATCATATTTCTACGTTGCTATATCGCTGCTAAGATTACATTGTCTTTTATAATCGTAGAAAAGGCGTGTGGCGATATTTGTACTATTGCAATGTCGTGTATTAGAGTCGTGATCGTCCAAGACGGCGTACTGCATCTTTTTATTTTCTTTTTTTCATCCACTGTACCCTGCAAGCCTATCAAGAAAAAAATAATAATAAAGCTTTAGGCTATAGAAAACTGTCTGTCTATATTCTGTTACGGCATTGAGTAGCAGTGCGTCCCCTTTTTAGAGGGGCCGCTGAAACAGCTGACGGCGGCGTATAGAAGCGGTCGCCGTGCTGACGACCCGCTGCGCTTGTTGTAGTGGTTGCAGGTGTGTGTACGCGCGGCGCAGAGCGGTCGTTCCGGTCGCTCCGGTTGCAACGGACGCAGTCGTAGGTACGCGCTCGTTGCACATGTCTGAACCAGCCTTCCCCCGTCCTCCCGAGGCGAAAGTCAACGTGGCGACATCGTTTGACATCACGTACCAGAGGTAACGCTGCGATGTCAAACGTTGGTTTGGTTACGACTTGCCCCAACCGCAAATCGAAGAACGCCCGAAAAGGTCTGCGTTTCGTCGTCCTCGGAACCCGAACATGACTCCGAAGCGCTGCTATCGTCCACATCGCACGTCGGAGTGGCGTCATAGGAAATCATCCCCAGGTCGGCTGTCCGCCGAAGAATTTCAACCTCTAACGGCGTCAGGTCCTCGAGCGTAGAGAACTCCGCCATGATCGAAGCTCGAATGACAAAGAGGTTCGGCCGATGCGGCTACCTCGGGATCACTGCGCGACGGAACGTCGTCCAACGCCATTGGCCCGAGATCCTTTTGATAAGCGTGCGAGGACCAATGAGAGTGGTTTCGTTTTCGGATGGATCCGAGGTTTGGCGGCCTTCAATTACATTTTTATTAAAGAAATAATCACCGTATGACTATACTTTTTGGTTTTTAGGGATACTTAGGGCGTCTAAATTCAGCTGTCATCATCAAAACACGAACTCAAAAACCACTTGAGTGCCTTAACATCGCAGTGCTGACAACGAGAAGACTGATGGTGAATTCCGCTCGGCAGATCTCGAGCGCTCCAAAAGCGCTCCATTTTTGAGCGCGTGATATTCCGCCTCGCAGATCTGGCTCGACTTGGTCATCTTCCGCTCGTAGATCTCTGCAGCTACCGCCCGTGGGCTGTCCTCGGAACTCTCCAAACTTGAACTGCGTGCCAGATTCGAAGAGATCTACCGGAACGACCAGGCGCCACGAGCGCGCTATTCGTCATTTCCTTTTCCCAGGGCGGTGGCGCGCATGCGCAGCGCGGCGTTGCCGGCGACCGGCCGCGCTTCCTGCGCCGTCGAGCAGAAGGGACGGTGGAGCGGTGCCGAGTCGGTCGAGATGGGTCTTCTTGGATGCATCGGTTTGCATTACGCGGGATTGTGGCGGCTTCCAGGACGCTTCTGCCTCGCGTTGAAAGCCGGGACAGGAGCGTGACAAATCGGAAGGCGCTGACATCTGTGATCGTGAGAGGAAGAACGAAAAGAAAAGCGGCAGAAAATCGGATGGAGGCGACGCACGGTTAGGCCTGTTCATTTTGCCGCCGCTGGTTGTTGCACGCGCTTACGCTGCATGCCGCCGACGTTTTCTCGCGCAATAAAGCAAGAACATATTAGGCAACAACTGTGCCAGTGATGGTTTGTTACCTCTGTGTTTATTAAAGTCGTACCAGCAATTTGAACTCCGCCGATGGCAATCGCTGTGCGTGCCCCGCCGCTTCGAGGCGGCCGAAAGGTATGTGACGGTGCCGAATGCGGACGTCTTCCTCGTTATTGTGACATGGGCTCCGTGGAGTGGATATTTTCGCCCGTCCTGTGTCGTGTGGTATTTCTGCAGCTAAGCAATGACAGTTGTCACTGGTCGTCGGAAAGATCAGTCGGCTAAGCGTTGGGGGCTCGTCAAGTTCGAGCAGCGGCCATCTTGAACGGCCGAGGGGAGCAGTGGGAGCGGGGGAGGGGGGTCGCCAAAAGGCGAGTTCATCTTCCGCTCGTCGATTCGGAGTGTGTCCCACGGAGCGGAATTTTGCCTCCCTCGCGGATTTTAGAAAGTGCTCCGGATCTACGAGTGGAATTCACCATGAGTAACTGCTTTCGAAACGCAAGTCTCTGTACCTGCGGGGGAACCTGGCTTCGGAAATAAACACAGTTCGCGGAAAGCTCGTGTTACGCTTTTATTTGCTGCTCCTTTCGTCCCGTACAAGAGACGTAGCGTCCTCGTTAAGCCATATTGAGCTCGATTTGCTCGATTTGAGGCCGCCATAATGAAATACAGGCGACGGAGGAACTTTGCTCTCCTGCTTCAGGAACGAAAGTATCTCCCAGGGATTTCCCAGACCCCCCTAGAGGGGGTGTACACCCCCTAGTTTTCCTAAACACCCCCCCTTAAACATTAAAAAATAATTTTTTTTTAGATTATATAGAAAACACCATCTTTTAGGTGTATATATAGAGAAAGCGAAACGTATACATTACGGGTATGAGCATTTTGTTAATAGACGTCTGTAATTTAGCTAGTGGATTAAAAAAGAAACAGTTCTATATTTTATCTAGCCTCGCCTCGCATCGCCTCCCCCCCCCCTCCCCTCCCTCCCCTCCCCCCCCCCCCCCGAGCCATTGGGACCCCCCCCCCCCCCCCCCCTTGATTAGAATCCTGGGGAAACCCCTGGGGGCGGCGACCAGGTTCGGTCCGTCCTCGTTTTCGTCTGCTCGTCGTCTCCGTCGTGTGGATGCGCTTGGGAGACAGACGAACCAGACATGTCGTCACCGTCCGCGGATCAGTCCGTCGTGTGTATCGGCCATGACTAACTAACACAAGCAACAAGCCCGCGATAAAACTATAAAACCACCCGAGGACGCGATTCGCGTTACAAGACTGCGACCATGACAGAAAAACAAAATGGCGAAGCTTGTTTGTTGCGTTTGTTGTTTTATCCGAACGGAAGTAACGATTTTTGTAAAACGTTTGTAAACAATTACGACGTTCATTCGGTGGATTATTTCTTAAACCTAAACATATGTAATTCAAAAGGCGATTTCAAGAGATCACGAAGATTTTATGACCAACATCAAAGCTGTCACTCATTCTATTGGCCAATGCCGTGAATATTGCCAATAAAAAAAAATTTTTTTTTGCCTACAAAATTTATTTTTTGACACGCGTGTCCCAACCAGACTGTTTAAATTTTTTTTTCGTCTTCTAGGGGTTCTTTAAGTAGAAAACACCACCTCTCAGGTGTATATATAGAGAAGGAAACATACATTACGGGTATGAGCATTTGGTTAATAGACGTCTGTAATTTAGCTAGTGGACTAAAAAAGAAACAGTTTTATATTTTTATCTAGCCTGCGCCTCGCATCGCCTCCCGCTCCCCCCCCCCACCCCCCCCGATTGCCATTGGGACACCCCCCCCTTCATTGGAATCCTGGGGAGACCCCTGTGTCTCTCCTTTCTAAAGAAACATAGGTTACAAGACCGTTCCTCCCCTTAGAGGACTATCCATACTCTTTTTTCTAGAGTGTAACCCCTTCTCCCCGGAAGGCTGGACGCCTGTCGTTCTAAGCTCCTCGGTTTTGGAGGTGGCTGTTATGGCAACGTCACTTGAGGAACAGAACATGCATGTGGTTTCAAGGGGAAGCGTTCAAAACGCCTGAAGTCAGAACGCCCAATTATTGGAAAGTCCGACATTCGAAATGCCGAAAGCCGAAGCCAAAACTTCATTTCAACGAAAATGTCAAAACACCAATCAATCAAAATACTCGATAAATCAGTTATACGAAATAAACCACTAAAAACCGAAATGCCCAAGTATGCGGCCTGAAACGTCATATTTACGAAATAAACACATCTAGATGACAGTCTTCTTACGACATCTTTACTAAGGACGTCTGTGAGGGACGAGAACCGAAATACGAACCGACGTAATAACGAGCACCTATCATAGTATGCAATACAATAACTTTATTTTCTCATAAATCGAATAAAAAGATGGCCGTGGGAAAGCAATGCGTGGCAAGCCCGCGATGGCAGTAGTGACTCGTACCTTTTATCACATTATTGTCGACTAGGAAATAAATGTGCTTAGTACAATCACGCTACGATCTTCTATGAACTTCTCTTCGCGTGGCTCGAGCTTTAGGAGTAGAAAAACACTTTCTCCAGGAAAGTGTTTCTCTTATTGCTAGATGACATTTTCTTTGGTGCAACTTAGCACGTACAGGAAAGGATTTATTGTTCATTGCAATGCAACATGAAGCGCTTCTCCAATAGCAATGCTTAAACGTATAAACTTAAAAAGATTCGCAGTAGTTGGCGTTTAAAGGAACACTGATCTGAATTTAAAGTTTTGCAGTTGACAGCAGTTACTGTGCCGGAGCCAGAGGTGCAGTCAAGATATCGAAGAATGTAGGAAATAACTTGCAGGGCCACAGACCAATGGAGTAGACCGCTGGGGATGCACTCTAACAATCGGAAAGTCAACGTATAAAGGCGAACAGCAGAGACAGGAGACCGCAGCTTTGAGGACTGTCTTGGTCGCACGGATTGAGGAGGTGAAGCGCGTGCGAGAGCTGGCTCTTTCTGCTGACAAAGAACACGATGCAACAGTAGAGGGTGTTGGGAATATCGCTCCAGCGCCTCCGATAACGATACGATGCATGCCCAAAGGCGTCGGCGGAGCATCGGGTATCGTTATCGGAGGTATCGAACGGTATACTCAACTCGGGCTTGATGGTCGAGTGATCGGTGACGCAAACTGTTTGTTTATCTCTGTATTTGGTCTTCAGTGGACGTTTCTTAAGTTAAACATTTCTGAGAAATGCCGGAGCTTTTTTATTAAACTGGAATTAAACTTGGTGCATAAAAAACTCTCCAAATAAACTTAACATCATCTTTAATATCAGACGCAGGAGATCGGAAAGGAGACGTTTAAAATGGGTGTTTAGAAGTCCCGCCAGAAAATGCACGTGCGACGTAACGCGGAGATTTGACGAGACCAAACAGAGATGGCGACACGAGTCCTAGAAACAGTGCCAGGAGCCCCGTTCCGGCTTTCTGGTTTGGTTTCTCGAGCGTGGTGCGCCTCCTGAGGATGCGTATACATATGCATTTATATTCGCACAGATACTAGTGTAGCTGCGAACGCGGTTATTACATCCATTCACACAACTACGGTTTTAACAAACTATGCGAGATTTTTATTCTTTTTTGCAAGTTCTGCGGGTTGCTTTGCTTAATGGTTGTTCTCGTGTCACCTTAAAGATTTTCCGTGTGTCCTCAAGTGGTCTTGACTCATAAGATACCTCGTGGGTAAAGCTCCCATTGAGGACCAAATAGCACATGTAAATAACGTCCACGCCTACCACAGTTGGCTGTATTAACAATCGAATTTAGCAATTGGTTGGTTTCTTAAGAATAAGTTGTGTGACAATTGGTCCGTGCCGGTGCTCCTACAACCTATCTGTGCGAGCTGTTCCATCGGCAGGTCTGACCTTATGGCGACCATTTTGTGAATTTTGGGGGGTTTCATTATATGCAACAGGGTCCCGAAACCGGGTGAGGCCTTTAAAGCGACCGCATAAATCGGTTTGCTAAAGTGTCGTGAGTCTGATGACGAGCGCTGTCGTCAATTTATAGAGGACGAACGAAAATTCGGCAGATACACTTAGGACTGCTTACGTGTAGGATTGCGAAAGCATTCCTACGCAAGCGCATTCCTACAAGTCTTCCTTTTTCACGGCGCTCCGGCGACTGACATCACGCTCCCCACTGGGCAGGCTCGGCGAACCCCGCCGACTTCACGACGGCCTCGTGACGAAGCATCTGCGTTGCTGTGCTTTTCTTTGTGTTCTATTTCTAAAGCGTCCGGTTTGACCTTGAGACCCCCACCGCCTCCCGTGACGAGCAGCATCTGCGTTGCAGTGCTTTTTTTGTGTTTTGTATCTGTAGCGCGTCCGCTTTGACCTTGAGCGGCGCGTGCCCTGATGACGTATTTTATGACCATCTTTCTGGTACAACGCCGACGCCTTTTTCGCGTAATGGGACAAGTAAAGTTTTCGACTTAATATCGGTATTTGTACGGCGTTTAATCAAAAGTATATCTCTCGCGGCTACCAAGCCACGTCATGCAAGCTTTAAATCTTTGGTATGCTCAAATATTTGTATTGAAAATACTCACAGGAAAAGTATTATTATTATTATGAATAGCAGTATTATTATTATTATTGTTGTGGTTGTTGTTGACGTTGATGTTGTTACTGTTGTAATTGTTGTTGTTGCTGTTTTTGTTGTTTTTGCTTTTTATTTGCTTTGTCTTTGTTGAATTTTTATGTTGTTATTTTTGTATTGTTTTTATTATCACTAATAATCTAATAGAATACTGACCGAGCATTGTGTAACATGTGACTCGGTCATTATTTCAAATAGCTTTTATAAACCAAGCCTTCTTGTCATGGACGCTGCATTAAGCAAGATAAGGAGCCATAGAAACTTTTCTATGCGCCGGATTCTCATTATTTGTAAATTTATTCAATATCGAATATTTTCTATGTATATATGATTGACGGGCGGACAAATGGCTGCATTCGTCAAGTTGAGCGTTTTATTTACCTCCGGTTATATTAACGTTCGACGGGTTGAAAATAACGCAACATTATTAAATGAAAAGGCGCTTTAAACGCGTAGCATTTCAGACGCCTTGTTCACGCCCGTCCGAAACCAAAGTCGGTCGCACACCTCACGCATCGCACCGAAAAAAACTTTCCGCTGACGCTTGAACTGCAGGTCGGCCGCTGTCTAATGGCGCTGGCTTCCTGTCGCAGCTGGGCTCGGCGCTCTCGGTTTGCAGCCACATGCCTGGCCCTCCCTTCTCACCTTGCCGCACCCGCCATTTGTTGCTCCTATGCGCTTGGGTGGTAGACATAAAACCAGCAACAACAGCCTCCACACAACGTGCAGTTCGAACTGCTGGCAAGCGCCCACCGATGAAGGTCCCCATTCTAAGAGCAGTCGCCGATTGTCGACCAGACTCGGAGGCTCGGGCGCGCAAAGTTCTACTACCTCATTCACACTGAGAGGGCCTCAATGTGGCTGAGCGAGAGGCAGAGTGGAACACCTCTGTCGTATACTAGCGGAGCCGCCATTTTCCTCCCATTCTACGCTTGTTTGCGTAGCCACTGAAGCATCATCACTTGTTAAATGACGCGGGGTTGCCTGAAAAACACGCAATGTAACGCGCTGTGTCACATCTGCGTTTCTTTTCGGCGCCGTTCAGCGAGACAGGAGGCAAAACAGAATGGTTGGCCGCAGTCCAGGTTGAGCCGGAACTTGCCCTCCCCCCCCCCCAAAAAAAAAAAAAAAGAGATGCCATCACTGTTAGCGAGGCGCAGCCGAGGAGCCACATTGAGGCACTCTAATTCATACTGGCGGTTGAACCAGATCCGCGAGGCGGAATCGAACGCGCATCACTTTCACGTGCATATCATGATGGTAACCAGCGGATTCGCTCATGCAAATGCATCGCCGGAGCTGGTCACATACATTGCCAAGTATTGAAACAAGTATAAGAGCGGCACTCTATCAAATGTGGAATGTGCACATTTGGGGCGGATAAACAAATTGCCGTTTCGTATAGTAGAGGCGCATGGGGCTTTGCAATGTATCCTCATACGCAATGCACCTACAGATTGCACCGCAAAATACAATTTTACTTCCTATGTATGTTCAAACCTAAAACAAATAAAGTGAATCTTGTGAATCAGGTCTGTTGAAATCTCTCTCAATTGGTGAGAGTTTGTACTGGCCAGAATAAGAAAATATTTGCATATATGCAAAGTCAAGACGATGCAATCTAAATTGCTAAAGTCAGCGAACAACGTGACGGAAACTGTAGAAGAATACAGAAGGTAGGAGAAAGACGCTGAACTTACAACTCAATATTTCATCCAGAAGAGAAGAAGAAGAAGATGACATATAACCATCAGGCGCGTGCTCATGGCTGACTTTAACCATGTATAATGCTTACCAACTAGCCCAGCTCACCACCCTTCTACGATGCATTCAATTGTTTGTTCTTACCCCAAGTCATGGAATGTATACAGTATGGCGGCACAACCCCTTCTTCCGAGATCAACCTCAGGAAAAGGGGGTGGGTCGCGACGTTTAGTCGCATATTTATAGCAACCGACAGCTTAAAGAACTCACGCCGGGGCGAGTTCTAAGCACCGTAACCAATGAGATTGAAGCGTTAGTAGACACAAAAGCGGAAGAATCAATCATGAAACAGAAAGCTTGAAAATACTCAATCATGTCCAGCATTTCTTAAAATGTCGGTTACTATACGGTAAGAAAAAGGCCACGCGCGATTGTAACATTGGATTTCCCACGGGACGCTTCAGGCAAAGGAGCGTGTCGTGATGTGTGTTTGCATTTTAAGAACGGAAAAGGCTACTCACGGTTCTAATTCCTGGTTTTCGATTGGGTGCTAAGGGCGTGGGGGCTTAGTTTCTGCGATGGAAAGACGATCTAAAAAACCTACTTTAGTGTCCCTTTAGACAAATATTCTTAATGCAACCCGTTTACGCGAGATGGAGACGCTTACGGTATATGGTGCCCGGGACGTGACTCCGACAGGCACTAGTGGGACTCAAGGATACTGGCACGCAAAGCCACTGGCCAAGAAACTCCTTGGTTTGCGGTGTAATTTCAAGCACGAAAGCTTGAGTGTTGTCATTCAAGCTCTTCTTCGCGAAACTGGGGGGATCGGGGGCCGAGTGGAGCTAGCTTTGGCTAGTTCACACCGGCTCGAGAGCACGTGGAGCGATAGCTCGCCCTGCAGAATACAGGATCCTGGGTTGATCGACAATGATCGACAATGGCAGCATATAATCGGCTTCACATCATGTCGCCGCTTGTTCTGGCTGCGAGTTGAGAAGATAAAGGCTGCTCGTTGTTTTTTTTTTCTGCGACTTTGATTGCATGTGGAGAAAAACGAGTGGGTGTTTCATAGGTCATTAACATCAGGGATCATGAAAAGGAAACAGCGCAAAAATAGACGAGGGACAGAGAAGAGGTAACGACAGACACGGCGCTGACTAGCAACTGAAAGTTTATTAGTGCACAGGACACGAAATAAACAGGAAGAAAACACATAAACGGCCCGTCACAATCGATCCACTCACACGCTTATCTGCTATCAAACGAACTTGCCACAGTTCAAGATGAATTTAACTTCGTCACCCCTCAGTGCTAAGGACGGGGCACTGACACACTCTTCCTCTCCTTTCACTGATATAAAAAATGCCTCATCAATTTCCCTCACGGTTTTGTTTCTATGGCGGGCTAGAATTGTGATGTCATGGAAGCGTGGCTCACAGCCGCACCGGCTACAATGAATTGCGAGGTGGCCAGAGGGGGAGGAACGAAGGGAAAGGGAATGTTCCCTCGCCCTAACATTTATGCACCTCCCCGTCTGTCCTATGTAGACTCTGCCGCACGAGAGCGGAATCTGGTAGACCACCCCGTGGCACACGTGACATAATGGGTGCGGTGGTTGACATCACAGGCCACTCGAGGGGGACCGACTCTATTGACAGAGGTGCACAGTCGGGACAGCTTACGTGGCGCAGAGATACAGGTGCTCGAGTTCTTGCTAACGCAAAGTTCAGGGGTCCAGCTGGCCCAGAAGTACGACAAAAACCAGCGTCGAGACCAGTTGTTGTGCCGTATCTTCATGCCCTGTCCCATAATGTCAAGCGCGTCGCCAGTAAGTTTGATGTGCCTGTTGTTTTCTCTGCGCCACGTAAGCTGTCCCGACTGTGCACCTCTGTCAATAGAGTCGGTCCCCCTCGAGTGGCCTGTGATGTCAACCACCGCACCCATTATGTCACGTGTGCCACGGGGGTGGTCTACCAGATTCCGCTCTCGTGCGGCAGAGTCTACATAGGACAGACGGGGAGGTGCATAAATGTTAGGGCGAGGGAACATTCCCTTTCCCTTCGTTCCTCCCCCTCTGGCCACCTCGCAATTCATTGTAGCCGGTGCGGCTGTGAGCCACGCTTCCATGACATCACAATTCTAGCCCGCCATAGAAACAAAACCGTGAGGGAAATTGATGAGGCATTTTTTATATCAGTGAAAGGAGAGGAAGAGTGTGTCAGTGCCCCGTCCTTAGCACTGAGGGGTGACGAAGTTAAATTCATCTTGAACTGTGGCAAGTTCGTTTGATAGCAGATAAGCGTGTGAGTGGATCGATTGTGACGGGCCGTTTATGTGTTTTCTTCCTGTTTATTTCGTGTCCTGTGCACTAATAAACTTTCAGTTGCTAGTCAGCGCCGTGTCTGTCGTTACCTCTTCTCTGTCCCTCGTCTATTTTTGCGCTGTTTCCTTTCATGATGACAACCAACTCGCCCAACTTTATGCGTTGTTGCACATCAGGGATCCTCTGCTTACATGTATATCAGACGCTGTTTATGCACTCACAGCTGAGTGACTCAGCATTTTCGCCCCCATGTGATAAGCGATGCAAAGGTCTATATCAAACGCACAAAGACGACTAGTTCCGTGACGATGCACCTTTGGAGCTGTTGGTTTGGCTCCATCGGATATTATAGACCTTCGCGTCGCTTATCACCCGGCGACAAATGCTGAGTCACTGAGCTGTGGATTCATGCGCTGCGTCTGATATACCGCGCAGCAAGTAACAGCGCATGCTCCGAAGGCATTCTACATCCCAGCAGGTAAAGATAGCGGCGCGCAGAGGGCGACTTTTGCGAAGGTCTCATAGCGTAAAGGCTACGGTGGGACTTAGAGTGAAACGGTATATATAGAGGAGAGCTACAGCTGAGATAGTTTCGCACTCCTGCCTCCTTGCACTCCTTGAGCCAGTAACGAAAGGGTGCCATTTGGTAGCGGCCGCAGACGGTACACCTTGACCAGCGAGCGTTAATGAGTCTCGCAATTGGAAGGTCGACACGCTCCGACGCTTCGTTGCAGTCTTCTCCGTGGCCTGTTCCTCGAGGCAGTCTCGATCAGAATGGCAAACGTGCTCTACATATCTCTACACTCAAGGTCACGTCTCGGTCCCGCCGGTTAGTCCCGCTGTCACCTTCCGAAAGCGAGCTGTGTCCGTCAAGTTTCACGAAACACACGTACGCTGCTTTTCGTCGCCGCCGATGGGGCACCGATAGTCTGGCGCATGCTTGACCAGTAGGTTTCTGGGCCGAGAATCTGATCGGCCTTGGCCGGCCACGACGACGCGCTCATGGCAGCTGCAGACGGCACTTGCTGTGCCTGGACGCAGCCATATTTTTTTTTTCACTTCTTTATTAAATATGTTCCCGTATTTTTGGCCTCCATCACCTGGGGGCTATAGGTTCCACAAACGTTTCGTCTCTTCTAAAAAGAAACGGTGTCGCATCCGACGATATCGCATCTGATTGGCTAGAGGCTCAAATGACAAAAGGGGGAACTTTCGACATTTGAGCCTCTAGCCAATGAGACGCGATATCAACACTCCCAGTCACTTCCTAATTTTTTTTTTTTTTTTTTAGGAGAAACAGAAACATTTTTGAACATAGCCCCTTTGGAGGGTTATTGCCTTTCTCGTCGCAAACGTCAAATTTGGGTGAATTCGTCATCGTCACTTTCAGTGATCTGACTATTTTATTAGCCATCATATAAGCCGGTTTTAAGCGACGTATATCCGGCCCGAAATGTGGCCGGACGCCATGCTGATTAACTTTTCCCTAGGTTTCTCTGTGCGCTCGAATTAATTTGCGCCTTGATCGGCCGCGCCACTAAAAGTAGTCGTGAACATGAGAGAGCACTATTATGTGATTTTTATACAAAACAGTCTTTATACGTAGTTAAGACTAGCAAACTTTCGAAATCGTCCCGTTGGTGCCCAAAAGTTGCCTAAGTAGATGCCGTCAGGGCGACTCCGAAAGGAAAGAGATGGAGTAAGCATTTGCTTAGGCGGCCCCAAATACGTCTCTGGTCGTCCTCACTGAGTTCTGTCCTTGACGGAGCCAATCGACATACTTGCGCGTTTCACCAATACTAAAAAAGACACGAATGGGTAAGTGTCTGCATGAAAACTAATGGGAAAAGTGGCAGACGCCGTTCATCGGTATTGGAGGGCGCGGCTGCTCGAAAGTGAAAAGCTGTTTCCCGAAATCGCCCGATACTGTATTCGTTAAAGGGACACTCAAGTGGTTTTTGAGTTCGTGTTTTGATGATGACAGCTGAATTTAGACGCCCCAAGTATCCCTAAAAACCAAATAGTATAGTCATACGGTGATTATTTCTTTAATAAAATGTAATTGAAGGCCGCCAAACCTCGGATCCATCCGAAAACGAAACCACTCTCATTGGTCCTCGCACGCTTATCAAAAGTATCTCGGGCCAATGGCGTTGGACGACGTTCCGTCGCGCAGTGATCCCGAGGTAGCCGCATCGGCCGAACCTCTTTGTCATTCGAGCTTCGATCATGGCGGAGTTCTCTTCGCTCGAGGACCTGACGCCGTTAGAGCAGTTAGAGGTTGAAATTCTTCGGCGGACAGCCGACCTGGGGATGATTTCCTATGACGCCACTCCGACGTGCGATGTGGAGGATAGCAGCGCTTCGGAGTCATGTTCGGGTTCCGAGGACGACGAAACGCAGACCTTTTCGGGCGTTTTGCGGTATGGGCAAGTCCTAACCAAACCAACGTTTGACATCGCAGCGTTACCTCTGTTACGTGATGTCAAACGATGTCGCCACGTTGACTTTCGCCTCGGGAGGACGGGGGAAGGCTGGTTCAGACATGTGCAACGAGCGCGTACCTACGACTGCGTCCGTTGCAACCGGAGTGACCGGAACGACAGCTCTGCGCCGCGCGTACACACCTGAAATTACTACAAGCACAGCGGGTCGCCGTCAGCTGTTTCAGCGGCCCCTCTAAAAGGGGACGCACTGCTACTCAATGCCGTAACAGAATAGAGACAGACAGTTTTCTATAGACTAAAGCTTTATTATTGATTTTTCTTGATAGGCTTGCAGGGTACAGTGGATGAAAAAAAGAAAATAAAAAGATGCCGTACGCCGTCTTGGACGATCACGACTCTATACACGATATTGCAATAGTACAAATATCGCCACACGCATTTTCTACGATTATAAAAGACAATGTAATCTTAGCAGCGATATAGCAACGTAGAAATATGATTTCGTGATCAGATAGACGTTGCGAGCGTTCAGGATTGCTAACACTAATAACTTTTCTCCGGTGATGAAAACGCGTGAAACTTCGCGTCCTTTATACGGTACGCGCCAGTAATACCTTGAACTTGAGCACACGCATGAAATGCGCCAAATAAGAAATCCGGGCGATGTTCGAGGACACAAATGCTTAGAAAGCACCACTGTAGTCGAAGTAAACAAACACGACGGCACGGGCGTTTCTGCTGTCTTGAGAGTGCCGCCACGGCATCGCCGCCACGGCATCGCCGCACGAGTAGGTGGGTCTTCCCTTCTAGTACGTGCTGGGTTATCATAACGACACACGACGAAAATTCACAGTCAAGGATAGCGCTTCGGAACGATGAGTTTTCACCACGCCGTCCACGTCGATGATCAACACCGACGCCATGTGCGCGCAGATACGTGCGCTTCCGCGCATCCTGGGGGAACGGGAAATTCACCCCCGCGGAGGACGGCAAGGAGAAAACGTAGTCCCTTGTTTGTGAAACGATAATTGCAGTATCGCGTATTCTAAACTAGAACTATTTTACGTCTTGTGAAATTATCATGCACAACATATTTAAATAAACTGAAAATTGTTTCTTTAGCGAAACTTTACAAAGGCCGCCAAAATTTTCAAACATACGATAATTTCATTGGTCCTCGCAAGTACAGGAAAGAGTCCGCACGTATTTTATTCCTGCGTGATTAATAGGCGGTTCTGCCTTTTAAAACTGAAGATACTCATTCACTGACACTACCTTAACGCCATCGCACCAAAAAGTAGCTTCCCCAAAAACCGCTTGAGTCTCCCTTTAATGACACTTGAGTCTGAATGACACGCATCAGTGTAGTTGCTAGGAACAAATCGAGATTAAGATCCTCTTCTCTAGGGAGGAGGAGTTTAGGAAGACAATGGAACGCAGAAGAAAAAGTCAAACCAAGACGTTTCAGTGGCCCTTTTTTGTGTTGTTGTATTGGTCGAACTTCATCACAGTGCCCGCGCGCTAGAGGAAAGCTGTGTGAAATATGTTGTTTAGTCAAAAGTATTTTAAAATGTTTTTTTTTAATTTTGTTTTGGCTACGTAAAGCGGTTGCTTTTTTCACTTACATTGTCTCGACCTCGTTCTTGTCACCATGCAGTGAATTCCTCACCGGGGCGTGGACATATCGCCGGAAAGATAAACCAATCTATTTTAAAAATCGCAGAGAACGCCCAATCCCAACAAGTTACCCTGTTTTCCCTGCTAAAACCAACACAAATTTCACGATATTCTGGCTTAAATAAAGGTAATAAAAATAGCATTACATTTATTAACTATGACTCTCGGTATAAGACTGTCTTCTCTACAAGAGCGCCAAATATAAAATATAAAAAATTGGTATTTCAACCAATTATTCTCGCACTTGTAACTTCCTCAATTTTTACGACTTTAAGTAATGATATCGAAGAAGATAATTTGGAAAACTGAATGATTTTAATATATTTATGAAGAGCTACTTTTTTGGAATTTCCGTGAACATAGAAATTGTAGAAATAACTTAAGCAGGTCGCCGATAGCCCGTCAACGTTTAGATAAAATCGACCTGAAAGGTGAGTTCGGCGATTTCTTTTAAAATATTAAGAACTGATTAAAAATATTAATTACATCTATACCTTTTTACGGTGTCCGCAGAGTTATAGAAAAATATTAAAATAGCGTGGAGGCAAGAACCACCGGAGGAGTGAATTTAAACACGGGGCCTTAGACGGTCGGGAAAAACGCTCCTTTCCACCGCGGCCTCGTCTGCGCTCCATAACTTGAAAACAAAGAATTATGTGATCTCGCGGCTTACACGTTCCTTCGAAGTAGAAACATTCCTATAACAAACATTTTCTTCGTCAAAACTAAAAGTTATACCCTTTTTGCATGCACGATTTGAGATGAAATCACCCGCATGCATGCATGCACGGATGTATGTGTGTATATATGTATGTGCGGGCACGTATCCAGGGGGAGGCCCATGGGGCCCGGGCCCCCCCCCCCCCCCAAAACTTCCAATTCTGCTGGGGCCTCCCTCTCCCCCTCCCCCCTCATACAGCATTTGGTCATGGGCGCCCCCCCCCCCCCGAAACAAAATCCTGGCTACGTGCCTGTATGTATGTATATATGTGTGTGCGTATATTATGCAGGGTTGAGCAGTATCGCGATACAAATGTATCACGATAGTATTTCAGAAATACATTTCGTATCTGTATTTCTGTATCGCGATACATTTTTTTCACCAGTATCTGTATTCCTGTATCGAAATACATTTGGAATGTTTCTTTGTATCGCGATACAATCAGGATGAAATGTATTTCGTTACATTTCTTGAGAAATACCCCCTCCCCCCTCCACAAAAAAAAAAAACAAGTCCGAACGCATTTTTTTTTTTTTTTACTTCTGAGGGCACCAGGGTCAAGGTGATACTGGGGCATTGTTACTATGCTGAC
Source organism: Ixodes ricinus (assembly GCA_037355805.1). Lineage (NCBI taxonomy): Eukaryota > Metazoa > Arthropoda > Arachnida > Ixodida > Ixodidae > Ixodes > Ixodes ricinus. Next base: position 130,172 of record JAZHYW010030703.1, on the reverse strand, counting down.
CAAGGTTCCTTTCGATTCTCCAAACTATTTTTCTATGCGTCCTCTTCTCTCTTCTGAGAAGTGTTGCGTAGTCGGGGACTCGAACCAGGTGGCGTGCCAGGAGTGGAGTCAGAGCATCTTCTGCCGCAGGTCCTTAGGTAGGGATTTCTTGAGTCATTGTTTCCTGGCATCCAATGCCCGCTGCTAACCGTCTCTCTTGCCTTAGCGTACACAGTACACCCAGCCGGCAAAGCTGAGTCACAGTCCGTTGCAGCACGAGCCTGGCGGTGGTTGGCTTGAAATAGTAGGATGACTCACACAGTGAAGTTCAACACATATTCGAATGCGTCTGCGGCTGCGCCCGTAATATTGCACGGCTCAAGGGTACGTCATCAGCCGACGTGAACGTGACCCGCTGCTCTGGTGATCCGAAACCCAGGAAGGAGGCCAGACGTGGCCTCGCGGTGCCGACCCAGACTTCGTACACCTGCGACTCGTCTCGAGCGCGCTGTTTCTCGGAGAGCTCGCACCTGTGCCGGCAATATCAGGTCGCAATCCACGAGGTCTCTGTTTGGATGATGCTAGGCGAGACTTGAGGACTGCAATCCATGCGTCGGTGGCGGAGGGTCGGCAGAAAGGACCTTCACAACAGGGATGCCACCGTATCGTTTTTTCAACCATAACAGACGATAAGACATGTGTTCCAGGATGCTTCAGGTGGTCCACTATTCTCGAAAATTCCAAATGACACTGCCTGCACGATCTTCAACGAGGTAACCTACAACGAAAGTACGTATTGTCCTTTCATACAGCAGCGTGGTAAAGTTTCATGTTCAAGGCCACACCTACAGATAAAGAATACCAGTTCATTCCACCGTGACGTCATGTGATCAATGTTGACAGGGGCATCCTTATTGGACAGGGGCGTTGTGACGTTTTGATGGGATTTAGGGTGACATCGAATTTATTTAGAGGTCGAAGTCTTTTCGCATCCCTCGTCAGACAGACAGGATGTCAGGGAAGGGACCGCGGTCAGTCCTTGATGGAACGTTTTTTTGAGCCCATTGAAGACTCCTCGTCGTCCGAAACCACTACCTTCAAGGCAAAGTGCCAAGCCTACGGGAAAGTAATTTCGGGATCAAAAACTTCCACTTCAAACTTCAAGCTTCATCTCAGTTGGCGTCTCAAACAAATTTGAAAAATGTATTGCAGTATCAGTATTTCTGTATTTGTATTTCTGCCCTTCCTAAAATGTATTCCTGTATTTGTATTTCCAAATACTTTTTGCCTCTATTTAAAATGTATTTCCGATACGTATCGCGATACATTTTTACAGATATATTTTAGTATCAGTATTTTAGCTACTATTTTAATGTATCCCAGTATTTGTATTTCCAAATATATTTTTGAGTATTTCTGCCGAACCCTGATATTATCTATGTATGTATGTGTGTGTACGTATATGTATGTATGTATGGATATTGTGTTGTGATATGTCTGTGTAATACATATCATGTGTATATACGAGGGGTGATCAAAAAGTTCCGGGACTGATTTTGTTGCGTAGAAAGTGAGGGCAGTACAGTGAGGCGCGCGCAGCAGTCAAAGGAAAGAACCTTCGTGTCTCATTATACCAAAGGGCGTCGCTCTGTGAACATTTGGAGCTGCGCTACACTAGTTTGTTTGACCACATGCACGAGCATGATGGCGATCTTTCCATAGACTGCAAACCAAAGCGAGAACGAACATCAATTTTACGTCAAACTCGGCAAATCTAAAACAGAGACCTCTGAAATGATTTAGAAGACTTATGTCAAAAAGCAGTGAGGTGTGCGAGGTGTTCTGAGTGGCACTCGCGCCTCAAGAATGGCAGAACGTCACTGAAGTCAAGGAGAGGGCGGATAAAGTCGCCCTACCGCTCTTCCGTCTTCCAGCGATGTTCTGCCGTTCCTGAAGCGCGAGTGCCACTTAAAACACCTCGCACCCTTCACGGCTTTTTGACATAAGCCTTCTAAATCATTTCACAGGTCTCTGTTTTATATTTGTCGAGTTTGACGCATAATTGATGTTCGCTCTCGTTCTGGTTTGTAGTCTATGGTAAAATCGCCATTGTGCCCATGCACGTGGTCACGAAAACTCGTGAAGCGCAGCTCCAAATGTTCACAGAGCGACGCCCTTTGGTATAACGAGACACGAAGGACCCTTTCCTTCGACTGCTGCGCGCGCATCACTGTGCTGCCCTCTCTTTTTACGCTACAAAATCAGTCCCGGAACTTTCTGATCATACCTCGTACATATTATACGTATATACTTTCAAAACGTAATTAAATTACTTTACTACTGACTTTTTTTTAAAACTGCAAAAATGGCATAAATTACATCACAAATTTCTGCACACTAAAAGTCATGACATTAAATTACAATTCCTTTCCAAAATTAATGAAAGAACTTTGAGATTACTTATCAATACATTGAGGTAGTCATTCGTGCTAATTTTATTAACAGTATATCGTACCAAAACTTATATCTTCCTGTTTGCACCGCAACAGCCTTAGGCGCCTCAAAGTGCACCATACTGAACCGTCGTTTTGCTGGCGGACACGACATGAGAGTTAAACATGATAAAAAGCTTTTTCTTTAGATTACTTAAAGGTGGTCGACACACCTGTTTCGCTGTTTATTCAGCTGATAAAGGCTCTTAATTAAAAGGTGATATGTTTCCGTCTTCTCGATTTAGAAGGATTCATCCGTGTAAGTATGTTAAGTCGGGCCATGGGAGCTCGTTCTTACAAGGGATCGTCACGTGAAAAGTTTCCATTCCGCCTCGGATGCAATCTAGTCATATTCTCCGAAGGGCACTAGTTGACGTATCCCCGATCATTCCTCTAAAGGAATATTGTTACTCAATACCCGAAGAGCCCAGGTTATTGTGCGTTGTCACACAAGGAGGCTGGAAATTTGCAGATAGCGTCGCCACTTGAGGAAAGGAATGGCGCAAGCTTCCTAAACTGTGTATTTTCTCAACAAACAGATGGCGATATCTGCTCCTAGGCTTATTCCCGAATACACATCCGAAGGAAAATGCAGCCTAGGAATACCACGAGCGGCACCTGCTTTCCTCGATTCCCGTCTTTTCCGACTACAAAAAGCACCTTTACTTAAAGGGGATGTCCAACGATTTTAACGTTAAAAGAATTTGCATCTTCTACTTTTACATTGTTTATCATGTCACAAAGGACAGAAAACACATCTTCCTCCTCCGAAATGTTGCGATTCCGCCGCGTAATCGCGAGGCAAAAGTTCGAATATTTCCCGACCTGTAGCCCCGAGCGGCGGCCAACAGAACCACGCGGCATGACGTCAATGGGGGACTTGTATAAAGAGAGGAAGTTGTGCAAATACTTGCTCGATTAAAGGTATCTTCTTTTATAAATCTTGTCATTCCAACATAAATATAAATGCGTCATACACCCTGGTATCATCGACAATACTTTTATTATATGGAGTTTTAGGGGCGCCATCTATCCGAGGTCAACAAAACCGTCAGCTCTATCTGCTACCGCGAACAGTCGCCAGAAGCCGGAGGGGACGGTGGCAGAGCCGGAAGGGGGACGGCCGGACCCGGACGAGACTTTCCTCTTCTCGCCTTGTTGATCGTGCTGCGCAACCACGTGGTCACGTGGTCGCGAGCGGGTGAGTTCTCGCTGCTCAGTGATGGCTCTAGAGAGATAGCTTCGCCAAAATTCCGCGCGTCCCCCATTCACGTCACAGCGCACGTGGCTCGGAAGATGGTGAAGGAGTTGAGAGGTGCCGAAAACATCAATCTTTGTCAATTTTTAAAATAAGAACTAGGACATGCAGGCAAAAGCGGTTTTCTGTCTTTTACTTCAGAAAGGTCGAGACACCAACTCCCAAATTATTTAAGCAAAGCACTAAAATTGTTGCACAGCTTCTTTAACAAGGCCAAGGATACGCACGAAACATTATGGGGCCCTGACGAGGCATTTGGGATTAACTATTTATTCCGGTTGTTTGCTGTTCACAATGGTCGAAGCTTACGGTTTTACATTGCTTGACGAAAGAGCAAGAAGTTTGGGTATCTGTTTGTCCTGTCGTCTCAGGCAGGTTTTAAAATGCGTTGACCTCACTGGTGATGTGCCCTTCGCCTTGTAGCCTAGAAGCCGTTCATCCCTAAGCTGGCAGTGTGGTGGAAGCTACGGGCTTGTTGGAACAGTCACACGCCTATCTTTCGCCGCGTAACCACGCTCTCGTTCCTACCCACGCCCAGAGAAAGGGACGGGTCAGGCGATCAAAGGAAGGTGGTTGATTGGTTCTGGTTAGCTCGTAGCTTCCACTGCACTGTCAGCTTAGGGATGAACGAATCAGAATATCGTCGTGATGACGCGACGCCTTGAATTTGTATTGCCTGAAGTTTGTGAGCAGTGGCCTTCCAGCAAAGTCTTTACACGTAAGCTTTTCTCCTTCGCCTTTCCAGCACGCCTTTGTGCGTCTGTCAAGTTCTTCGTACGAGGCTTTGCGCTCCGATCGCCGTCGTTTATTTGTTCCGATGTATCTTTCACGATATTCCCCAATGTGAAATGATTTTTCTACTTGTTTTTTAAAGCTTGCAAACGAACTTTTTTATTTGGGACAAAAGTAATTTAAAAAGTAATGAGTATTTGTTTTCGAAATTAAACCTAGAAGTCATTCGTTATATTACTAAATTACCAGCCTAGAAAAGTTGTTCATTCCATTACTCATTATCACAAAAAGTAATTTAATTACTGTAATTTCATTGCACGATGTCTTTCCTGCCATCTCTGGTACAGTATCCGTGTATGTACAGCATCTACAGTACCCATAGCATGAACATGATTAAAGACAGTATGGTCCTTGAATACTGTATGAAACATCATTACTCGCAAGAGCTTGTTTATTTTCTCGCAGGTCAGTTCATCGCATAGTATGAACGTTTATACATTGAGTACCCCTCAAGTTATCGCTATTTCTCGATGTCTGCTTAGGGTTTTTAGCATAAGAGCGCAAGAGGTTTACTAAGGCTTTTTTTTTTTTTTGCCACACTCGCAGTAACTAGAACCAATCGCAATGTTAACATTATTGGAAGGAAAACAGACAGGGCGCGCGAGAATGTGGCATTTTAGCAAGCCACAGCTAACTCCATTGGAAGTAATGTGTGGCTGAGAACTTGACATTCACATCAAAACCTCTTTAATTACCTGCTATGTATCACCGACCATATATAAATATTATTTTTTAAAAGTCAATACTTTGGTTTGTGTATTCCGGTCGTTGTCAGCTTGTTTTGGTGTTCTTGGTTTCCCCTCATTGTGTCATTTTTGTGCGAATGTCAATCAGCATGCGACGGCTACCGGAGCGGTCAGATTTAATTCAGTGTTTGTTTGTTTTCTTCCGTCTCGCCCGTCTTCTGTCAGCGACATTGGATACACTTTCCGCACGCCTGTCGTGCGATCAATGTAGGGCACTGGGACTCTACGATAGTTTCTCCCTTGGTGTGAGGGACCTTGCGATCGGAGTCATTTGAATTAGCCCAGATTCCGAGTTGTGTTGTTCTCACTTTCTGCCCATGCGCTTGTCGGATATTCGGGCGTATGGCTCTGCGTGTCGTGCCGCGCTTAATTAGCCTTAAAGAGCCTTTCTCGCCGGCGTGTTTGAGATCCGATCAGGCTTCAAACGTTCCCAAGTTCAAACGCACGCCGAGTGCGTTAGCCGGGGAGAGAACTAGCGGTCACGAAGCGGAGACCGCAGTGATTTTCACGGTGACAACAGCTTAAGTAGTCGCCATAATTATGTTTCTTGACAAAAATAAAAATCTAAAATGTAGTTTCTGTTTTGAATGAAAACAATAATGATATAGTGTTGCCGATTGGGTTAGTTGGTAGTTCATTATCCAAAATATAAACATAACAACAAAAAGGGACAGTAGGGAAGAGGACTGGAAGACAACAGCGCTCTCTGTTTTATTTTACTCTGTCGATGTCGTTGCGTTGTTTCTACTCTTAGAAATAACGATACGAATCACACAATAAACATTTTTTCAACACGTTTATTTTTTTGTGTGTTTTACGCGTGTCTTTGCTGGGTTTATAGCTGTTTTGATTACTTTTTCATGTTGGCCTCAATAGTGGAACGCATGTGCGAAGACCAAACCGACAATTGAACTGAAATAAAAACAACAAAAACTATAGTTTCACATCATTATTTTCTTTTTTTAATTTTCACATTTGAGTATTTGTCGTACCGATATCTCAAATGTTTTTAACAAAGCCACACATGAGATATAGTTGTTGATATATAAATATATATAAGTGAAAGTACCTGCGCTGTCCAATTTTTTTAAAAGTAATTTTTGTACATATTGTTGAATTGTCATACGTGTGCCCTGAAAACGTTACTTTAAAAATAAAAATAAGAGAAACTTTCCATTTTTCTATGTTTTACTTGCGTTCTGACAAAAGTTTACAACATCTCCAATTCGAGCGTGACATTATTGAACATGAATATTGTTTACCATTTGTAAAAGTTATGTTGGTTCTATTCAGGGTGTCAAACCCAACCCGAACACCAAACAGAACGAAACCCAAACCGTAATCGAACAGGTGATATTAGGGAGCTTTGCAAGTCGTTTTTGGAGCACATGGTTCCGAGATCAAGAACCGTGCTGCTAATCTGTTCCCTGAAATCGTATGTAAAATGTAACGCCTTTTAGAGAATCCTCACACTCGCGGAATCGTTTAAACGATGATAATGATTGTGTTTGACCGGCAGCGCCATCTCGTAGTTAACTTCTCAAACATTCAGCACCGTAGCAAATCTGTGGCTCGCGTTTCACGGCACAAACTGCTGTAAACAAGACGGCCGTGGTAACATTTCCCGGTCGGAATTTCAAGAGAGATCTAAAGCTAGATAAAGTAAAATGTGTCCGAGCGACCACAAAGGTACGTGATGTGTCTCTCTCCTTTTTAACTTGAACGATCACTCACGTCGCGTGCCGTAGAACCAAATCATTTCACCTGCTCGCCGTTGCCTCGAAGACTGGTTAGCTCGGACCACGAAAATATAATCGCATACACGTAGTTTAAGTCATTCACGATCGCTTACCACTGTGAAGTAGTCTTCGAAATGATATGGTTCGATTTCTCAGACAAACCAAAAAGTAGCAGGATTCAAATCGCCTCCCGGTGCACTAAGCCTAAGGCTCGGCTGGGCCGGCGGAGTCGACCGCCATCTTGCATTTTCCTCAAGTCGTCAGCTGTTTTGCCAGCGTTGCGGTGACGACTCCAGCGGCCGCTGTGGGAGAAACGAACGAGAAGCGCATCCCGAAGTCCCCAACGACTATCGCGCGCATACGCTGTGGCATCGGCGATGCGTTCGAGGACGAACCGTTTGAGTCGAAACGACTCGCTAAAACTCCCTATTAATCCCGAACCGGAACGAAACCTCAATCTCATGTGAAGGTTACTGGTTCATTGAAAAAGAGTTTGACCAAATACAATCTGAGCCGTTCCTGTTTTTGCCGGGGGGGGTAGGAGTGACACCAGCGGCTCAGTGTTGCCTAAATCGTACGATTATTTGTCTAGTGCAGCAGAAACTATTGTTAACACGCAAATGAGCTCGTCCTTGCCTGTAAAAATCTGTGAACTTCTTAGCTTTGCAGCTGAAGTAACAATTTGTGAGTGTGATTGACTTCGTACTTTATGAACTACACATCGAGAATGATCCATAATTGAAGTTGTACATTGCGCCATTTATCACAAATCAGCAAACTTGCAAAAGTGTAAAGACTTAAAAAAAAACTACACATAGAAAAGTGGAACATAAAAAGAAAGATGTGCTGTCCATGTTCCGGCTTTCTGTGTGAAATTCTTTCGTAAGCTTTTAGACCATATCAACGCTCTCCCCACAGTACAGGAAAAAGTGTAGTTGTTTCATTTTTGAAATGATGTATGGAAGTCGACGAGACGGATTAATCAGTTGATATTCATTAAAGAGCGTCGATTAATCAGGCTAAAGGTTTTAATCGACGCCCAGCCTCAGAAGACACACATCTGTCTGGGTCCTTGTTTTAAAAAGTGTCCTAGTGTGCTTCCCGACTTTAGGTGTCAGGAAGACTTTCTCGATCCAAATAAACTGCCTCACTATATGTTTTTAATAGTTTTACGTCGAGAATGTTTGTTTTCTATTATCGTGGAATATTTGAAGGGCTGATTATATCAAAGCAAAAGTGGTGTATTTTGTGTTTTTCTAATAAACATTTAGTTCATAGTCAGCGCTGTTTCCTGTCCGTTTATTTTCTTCGCCCATTTTGTTCTCGCGCTGTTTTCCCGTTATGCTAGCCTACCAACTCGCCCAACCTTAATCCTTTTAGGCTTTAGTGAACCTTCTATGTTACACTTTAACCTTCTGTGATGTTTTAGAGTTATTCCTTGAATTACAAAAGAAGGTATAGCCAAAAAATTATTTTTGACGTCTGTGACGTCTGTTATTCTTGAGCAATCAAAGGGCGTTACGATGTAGCGCACACCTAAGTCAGGCCTATCTGCTTACCCTTTAAATGTACAGAAAAACGACAACCAATATTGATATACAGTAATTCCGAAACTAAATGCGGAGAGCGCAGAGAAAGATGTGGCAGCTTGGGAGGAGGGGAAGGGGGTTCAATAAATGTTATGATTTCCAGTAAAATACGTATTCTACTGAGATTCATAACATAACATACAAAATCACAACATTTTATGCGCAATGTATTATACATTACGCATTAAATGTTGTGATTATGTATAATTTACTCTCCTCGTCTTTTTTTTTTTGTCTTTTCTTAACACGGTCTTTTGGATATATTCCTTAGCAAATAAAACAAAATCTATAGATAAGAACGTTTTTCTTTTTTTTTGCTTTGTGTGGATTGTCAGCTTTAAAATAATTATATTTAATACCCAAAGATGGCATCGGGGGTTCAGCTATGCAGTTAAACATTCCAGACGTAGCGCGTGTTTAAACGTTCTGTCCTACAAAGCGCATATAGTTTTTAGTTTTTTGTTTTTTTTTTAATAATCCCGATTGTAATCTATCAGAAGCGTGGCTCTCGGTTCCTCGTAGGGGTGACATTCAGGCAGTCGACGTCTCTACAAGACCGTAGGGTGCGCGCAACCTTACATCAGGGCAAACGTGCCCGACGTAACGGCGGAGCGGGCCGTAACTGGTTTTAATATTCAGCGTGATTCACTCGGCAGGCCCTTCCATCTCTCCTAATGGCCGCAGAGGCGGGCTCGTGCGCTCTGTCCACTCTTCCATCTGGCGGCGCTCAGCGGCGCGGAGGTGTCCCCGCAATCAGGACCGATCAGGATCGTGACCACTCGTGCAGCATCGCTCCTACTTAGCGCACTGGGAGACTCCGCTCTTCCGGCCAATTGGCCACTAAATCCTGTTATCATCTTGAGCTGCACTAGGGATCATCTGGGACCGAAGGGTTGCTCAGCGCCGTGAGGTCCATTGCAAAGAGAAATTGAATTCCGGTGGAGAGCCTAGATTTAAGAGAGGAAGCAACTCAAGTTCTTAACACCCCACTAAATTTAGCGGGGAAACTTTTGCTTAACTTAGCGGGAAATTCAGCGCAAATTTTCCACTAAACGGGAGGGGAGCCGGAGAGGAAGAGGGGAAGGTACGGAGGGGAGCAGGGGCATACCCTTCCCTCCGTACCCTCCCCTCCTCCTCCTCTTCAAGAGCTCCGCTCTAATTCGGTATTACAGAAAATTGTATATGTCTTTCATTTTTAGAGCGCAGCTCTTAGGCGCCCGTTTCCGGCTTGAGCGGCGACGCCGTCGCCGTCGGCGTCGGCGTAACCGCGCGTTGCATTATGGGATGTTTCACATTATGGCGTCACACGTGACGTCACGTGTGACCTCACGAGGGCGAGATTTTCCCGCTAAATTTAGCACAAAATTGTTCTGCTAAATTTAGCGGAAACTTTTCCGCCAAATTTAGCGGAAAACTTTTACCTTCGTGACGTCACACATGACATCACGTGTGACGTGAGACGTGACGTCAAGTGTGAACTCAGATGTGACGTCACCTGTGACGTCACGAGTGTAAGATTTTCCCGCTAAATATGGCGGAAAATGTTCCCCGCTAAATATAGCGGCAAAATTTCCCCGCTAAAGTTAGAGGGAAAATCTTACCCTCGTGACGTCACACGTGACGTCACGTTTGACGTCACGTTACGTCACACATTAACTTCCCCTCCGCACCCTCCCTCCTCCTCCTGAAGAGCTGCGCTCTAATTCGACATTACAGAGAATTGTCACCGACTTTCATTTTTTTTTCGTTCTTTTTTTGTAATCAAGCTCTACGCTGACGTTTTCCTAAGCAGTCTGCATATTTTTGTTTTCTACCTTGCGTTGTTATTGCTGCGCTGTAACTGTTATTTAGTTTTACGCCTGATTGGAGAGCATATATTTCGTCGCATGTTGGTATTTTGTGTGGATTTTTTTGTTACCATCACTCCTGTAACGGCCCGATTCCGGGTCAACGGTATTCATAAATAAAATCATAAGAAAGCGTCTGCATTCTGATGGCGAACGGCCTTTGGGTAGATTGCTCGCTAGTGCGCATGCGTTGGGAAAAGGCCAAGGTGCCGGCAGACGACTAAAGGCCGGTTCACACATACAGCGGAGCGCTCAGTTAGCGCTTCATGAGCGCTGGAAGCAGCGCTCATGTGACACCGACTTGCGCGTGACGTAGCCCTCGGTTAGCGCTCTAAAACCGCTGCAGTAGGCGCTCAGTTAGCGCTTCAGTAGGCGCTCGGTTAGCGCTTCAGCAGCGCAGTGTAAGCGCTCTCACGCTCCTTGTGCCGTGCTTGCTGCTGCGGAACAGCGCGTGCACGGCGATTCCGTTCTTGTTGTTTTTACTTTGGCATTGAAAGAAGAGGAAGTAAAAGAGCCGCTCTCCAAGCAAAGGGTCGGGCAGACGATCCAGAGTCATGGACCCTGAGCGACTAATTAATTGGGGTGCGACCTCATCGCTTTCTATTCGATATCCGTGACCCTGGTTTCAAAGACACGCAGTTAAAGATAGTCACCTTTGAAAGAGCTCTGTGTCTCGGTCCCTCACCCTGGGAACAAGGTTCGCCGGATACCCGTCGGTACCTTGGTGGCGAAAGATTTCGAGCACCCAGAAGGCTCTTCTGGGCGTTAAGTCGTCCACACAAATATGCACTATTTGCGTATGTAAGAGCATTTGTCGCGTTTCTATTTAAGCGTACCACATGTCCACCATGGTACTGTTGATGCACACCCAACCACACGAACCGGAACCGCAGTGCACGCGCTAATCCGCAGCAATAACCGTCCTACAAGAAGCGCTAACAAGGCACTACTGAAGCGCTAACAAGGTGCTACTATACTTCGTCTCACCTTAGCATGGACTATTGTTAGCCGCGCGTGCCAAAAACCCGAGCTAGTTGCTTTGGATGAAGCCTCGGCGACTGCACGAGCGCTCGTGCAGCGAGTGCTCCACTCAAGGCAGTCGAAGCTAGCCGCTCGCGCTTGCACAGCCTTCGCAGTTAGTCCGTGCTAAGGTGAGATGAAGTATAAAGCGCTAACAAGATGCTACAAAAGCGTTAATCGCGCGCTATATAGCACTAAGTCACGCGCTAAAATGCGCCACATGAGCGTAGCGCTAACTCAGCGCTCCGCTCTATGTTTGAACAGGCCTTAAAACCGCTGTCACACTCCTAATACATCATGCAAAAGACAGTCTCCAGACACTAGAGAGTTCTAGAGAACCGTTTTTGCACATTCGATACCGTACGATGGGCCCTCCGGTGGTATGAACTGCGCATATGCAAATCTTCTGTGGTAGCGCATGCGCAGTTCGTACCACCGTAGGGCCCACCGAACCGTAACGGTTCCCTAATACTCTCTACTCTTTGAGTAGTGTTTCTTCCTCGTAGGACCGTCTTGTCACGCATTGGTTATACAAAAACTGTCGGCACACATGTTGGAAGCAGACATGAAGCAAACATGGTTGGAACATGCATAAAGCGTGTACGCGGACAATTCTGTCATCATGTCTCCAGCGAACACCACGTGTCTTTTGTATACCATGTATGAACAGCAAAACTGCGGCTTAACGCTTTCGTTTCCTCCTCGCAGCTCTTTTTTTTTTTTTTTGTCAAAACAAGGTTTATAAATTACGTGACCTGATCGAGCCGTTGAAAACACTCTTGAAATCCGGGCACCCCAAGTTTCGTCGGCGAGCCGAGTCCCCCTGGCGGTGACGATGACTGATCGCACTCTCCACTCCCCGTAGAGAGATAGATGGCCGCGAGGTTAGTTAAGCCACGCGACCTGGTTAGAGCAATTATGAAGATGCAGGCATTTTGCGAAATTGTTTACTCACTAGCTGCTTACCATAACGTTTTAGGTGGAAGTTTAAGCCGGAAGTCAAACTGCTCATACATCGCACAAAATCGAGTCTGCAAACTCGAATCACCGCAATATCCGTGGTTCGAATGCGGCGTGACAAGCTTCTTCCCGGTCTCATTGCCATTCGGCATTCGAAGCACGGATCTCGCGGTGACTCGCGTTCGATTTTGCACGCAAACTGTCTTTTGCACGAGAGTATATGCTCTGTTTCATACTTAGCGTGCAACGCTGTCAAAGCTACTGGCGCGAGCGCGTGGCTTCATCTATGGTTTTGTTTGCGCGAGAACGCGTGCAAATGATCAACGAGATCAAGCCCCACGCTCGCGCCGGTAGCTTTGACAGCGTTGCACGCTAAGTATGAAACAGAGCATAGACCTTTCCAATGTTTACAGAATCACAGTGCAGCATGAGATCTTCGCAGTCCAGAACGTTGCGTGTTCGTCACTTCGGAAAGCGAGCAAAGCACGAGCCATACACACGAGCACTCAAAATGGCACCGGCCGCACGCTCTTTTTTGGAAAGGTCTCATAGACGATTGCGAACGCGGCCCATGGCGGCCGCCATGTTCCTCCTTCCGTGAGCGAGCATGTGCAATTGCAGGCCCGCCAAAAATGTCTTCACGCGCATGCTGCACGTGTTCAAATGTTTACAAGTCCTCGGCCCAGCGTGCGGTCTTTTCGGGCCCAGCACGCGCATGTTCGTTGCTTCGGAAAGCGAGCGAATCACTCGCCATATACGCACAAATACAATGAAAATAGAACCGGCCAAACCCCCCCCCCCCTCTTCTTTTTTTTTTTTTTTTGGGGGGGGGGACGTTTTTAAGCAGTGTGATCACGACTGTTGGAAAGGCAGATAGAGGTGGGTGCCGGACATTTTCTGATAGCTCCACGGTCAAGGAGATAGCAAAATTATCCGCTATAAAGGCTGAAGGACGTATCGCAAAGTAGCGGCCGTGAACTTTAGAAGCCGCGCATGGCGTTTCTTAAGCTATCGGCGACTACTGTGGGCCAAATCCAATAGGCGCTGTGGGTCACTTATTTCCTCCAGAATGCGAGAGAAAACCAGAGCACACCGGCCCTCTTTCAAGTTCTGATGGAACGGGTAAGCCATCGTAATTAGATTTAAATCAATACTCGCACGCGCCTATTATAAAAATAACTTTAAAAACTTGTCTCAATCTTCAGGATAAACTATTGGAGCACAGAAGCACAGCCTCCTTTATACTGACTAAGGCTGGCAGTTCGATGACGGAGCCATACAGCGCCCGGTCGCAGATTTGGAGCGCGAGGATCCGTTAGCGCAGAACATTAAAGGGCCATCTCTCGGGGAATCTACAGTCCCTTGATAAAATTCACGCTTACAAGTATTGCAAACCATTCATGTGAAAACGCGTAAGACACGTGGCACGAGTGGCTGCTCCGCCGCCATTCGCTTCCAAGGGCCGTTCATTTCAGTGCTGCGCCGCCTTTTGCTTCCAAGGGCCACTGGGGCATTTGTAAAAATCTCTGCGTTCAAGCAGAGATTTTTACAAATAAAACAAAATGGTAGCTGACGTAGACTAAAGTCACTGGATCTGGAAAACTAGCGCCATTACCTTTCACCTGCCAGCCGGACAGAAACGAATACCAACATACAAACGACAAAACCTCTCAATGTGATTTATTGGTTGCCATGGTGATGGCAATTTTGGACCCTTTCAAAGCTTCGAAGCTTCGAAAGGGTCGTTAGAACCAGTCGCACCAAGATCGCTACGGAACATCATCGTACTGAATTCGTTCCTCGGCCAATATGAGCGTCTTTGACGCTGTGCATGCAACAAACGTATCACACATGGTTATTTCCCCAGATCTCTTACAATTATGTTGCTCTTCTTAAGCTTTTTCAGGGCAGTAAAATTATTTTCCAATGCCTCCAAGCACTGACGTGGCATGTGATAGATTCGCGGCATCACACGCGGCGTTGGTGCTTGGGGGCATTGAAAAATAATTTTATTGTCTTGAAACACGCTAGAAGACCTATATAATTGTAAGAGATCACGTGGAGGTGGGCATGAGTGATAAGTTTATTGCATGCACAGTGCCAAAGACGCTCATAATGGCCGAGGAACGCTTTTAGTACGATGATGTTCCATGGCGATCTTGGTGCGACTGGTTTTAACTGACCCTTTCGAAGCCTCGAAGCTTCAAAAGGGTCAAAATGGCGATCCCCAATACAACCGACAGGGATGCGCCAACCACCTTGAGAGGTTTTGTCGTCTGTATGTTGGTATTTGTGTGTGCCCGGCTAGCAGGTGTGAAGGCAATGGGGCTACTTTCCCAGACCCAGTGACTTTTACGTAGACGAGATTCTGGGCTTGAGGAGAGATTGAAACACGTGATTTGGACTATAGTTCGGCTTAGTTCTCTGCCCTTCGCTGCCGGTGGCATCAGCGGATGCCTATCTGGGAAACACCGGAGTAAACTGCAGTCAGTCCGTGCTCCATGAGTTTTTAAACGGCATCAAGAAAAGTACAGGCAACAAACGTGCGTTTATATTTCCTTGTTCAACCGACGTTCTAATTAATTGTTGTTATGAGTGTCCTGGTGTTGTTTTTTTCTTATTACTTTTATTTATATATTGAAAACGTTTTCCTAATTCACCAAAGTCTCAACCGAGGCTCGACCTGTTCAGATCGAAAGAAAGAAGAATATTGATCCAAACCGTATTTATTACTGAATTACCACCTTACTGGTACCAACGGCGTTTTGCTATTGTCTGGAAATATATGCCGGTATAGTAAAAATGTAAATAAATCAATTCTTATTCCAGTTTTGGCGAGTTGTATGACGACTTCTACAGCTTCCCGATTTCGACAATAGTGAGGTTTAGTCGATCGTTCCTATGACTCCGATATCGTTACCCGATACTCCGCCGCCGCCATTGCGCATGCATCATAGCGCAATTGGGTAAAGTTATCCGGGGTACTCTCGAATATCAGGCAACGGCTGCAACGACGAAGCTTTGCTCTATCTTGGAGGCAAATTGTACTTGCAATGCTTCACTGAAAAAGCGCAATGCAGAGCATGAAGCATTCGTGAGTGACAATATGGCTCTCCCATCCAGTGCCTCAGTTCAAAGGGTGTTCAGTGGAGCAGTCGACATGTTCAGTAAGAAATGACGCAAAATGTCGAACGAGACTTTCGAGAGCCAGGTGTTGCTAAAAATATTCAAGGTCAATAAATGGAACAGGTGGTAACAATAAGAACTTGAATAATCCTCTTCCCTTCGTTTCATACTTGAGGACAGTAATGTTGGAAGTAATGCCACGAAAATAACGGCTTAGTTTTTGGCGTAATGGTGCACTTACTTTTATAGGAGGGTAACTGTAATTGTAATAATTTACAGTTTAGCCTCGAGTAGTTCTAAATGTAGTTCCTTACTCTTCCTCAGTAACGTGTACAACTCTGGCCCGACACAATACGAACAGGGCGTGACAAGTTCAGATCCAATGGCTATCATTCACTATACCCCGTTTCATCGTATGTTGGACTGTGGGCCAAAGGCACGGGCCACCAAAGCCAATCAAACGCCTGGTAAGAAGTTACGTCACCTTGCCGCAGTGGAAGGCAGGGGTTCGTAAGGAGGCGTTCCTCCGCATTTGAAGAGCGCAGTGACGTCACTTCAAAACGCGTGCTTGATTGGCTTTGGCGGTCCGTACCTTTGGCTCACAGTCCAACATACAATGAAACGGAGTACAGCAGCCTACGAGGCCGTAGCGTTAAACACTATGCACGGCCGACGACCATTCTTTCTCGTGCTTTACATCTATCGTCCACTCGTATGCGCTCATTAACTATATGCGCGAGAGCGAGAACGGAATGTCCCAATCGCAGAGACAAGAACAATGACTTGGGCCAGCCATCATCGTGTCATCATTTTGGCAAACAAGTTATCAGTATAAAATAAAATCTGGCAACGTGTAATTTCCCTGTCGCACAAGTACGTTAAGTGGCATTTCAATTTCACAATCCTTCTACCATCCCAAACGTGCGCGTTCATCGTGAAATGATCTAATTCGCTCAATCTGACACAGCTTTTTGTACCGATGGCACTTTGACCGCCCCTTCATTTGTATACTCCGTTTCGCATACAATGGGCCGTTGTTGAGGCCACGAGTCGTCCCGGCTAATCCAAATGCTGTGAACGTATTACGTAACTATATGAGCCCCGCGTCACTGAGGCCCTACCAAAGATCACGTGACACTCATACGATACTGGATGAGCTTAGATGGCTTGTAGCGTCATCTATGGTTCTTCATTCGATTTTCTAACCATGGGACGAACGTGCCATTTTTAGCCATATACTTTTGTGCGTAATGCCAAGCAATAAACTTTAACAACAAATGATTTTGCCGTGGGGATAATGCCCATCGCTTACACCCGGCGTAGTAAAATCGTGACAGCGGACTCGTGGTAAAACGTAATTTCAGTAAATTGCCGTTGGAAAGAGGACACATAGAAGGTCTCTCGACAGCTCTTTTATGTTTCAGTCATGAAGGCTTACTGGGAAAAACTGAAATGCATCAACAATTTCTTTTGAATACAGCGCCAACACGAGTTTGGTATCCCATGGAAAGAATATAGTGTTGAAGAGAGCCTGGCAGTATGTTCTAAATTGCTTCTGAAGTAAGAAAAAAATGATCGTGGTCTCAAATAAAACAATGGTGAAATTGTTTATTTTATTTAGAAACAGTGTACATAGGTCACTCATGAAACCCATTTTTTGTGATAGAAAACACATACATTCACCTTGATGGCGCACACTTAAAACTCCGCATCAGGATTAGTGCCTCAATAATTATACTCTTCCTCAAAATTTCATAGGCTTTTAAGAAGTTTTCTACCTGCAGCCAGGGCCGCATTAAGGTAGGGGCTAAGGGGCTGCAGCCCAGGGCCCCCGCTGCCAGGGGGCCCGTGGTGGCCCCGGAAATTTGAAAGAAAAAAAATGCTAGTCAGTTTATGTTTAAAACAGCTCAAACCTAGCAGAAGACAAAACTTGGAGGAAACTCTGGGCCCTGTCGTTCTGGCGTCATTCCCAACCCCCCCCCTCTCTTTTTCTTTTTCATTCGGAAAGCAGGGTTGCCATAAAGTTCCCCTTTTAGACAAGCTGGTGTTTGTGAGCTCGTTGTAAAACACTTCGCTGGAGCAACAAATGTAAACTTTACCTCCCACCCTCCTTGTCGGAGCTGTCGACGCTGGCGGTCCCGTTGGAGTCTCTTCTAATTGAAACCAGACGGAAGGACGGCAACGGGGTCCTCTATTGTACTGGGGCCCCCTCGACGAGTTTTACGAACAATGGTGGATTGGAAGTGAAGCAAGTGTTGCCGAAGGCTACACAAGCAACATTCATGAAGCACATTATATTTGTTTATTCTTGGTTTTTTAGCGTAGTTCCATATCGAAAGTTTCCTCCGTAACGAAAAGCTTAAAAACAAGAAAAAGAAATATCTGGGAACCTCCCGAAGCCATCCTTTCTAACCACTAACGGGCGTTTCAAGGAGCCGGCTCTTGAGATGTCCCCTGAAAGTGTTTTAGATGCAGTGACTGCAAACAACTGCTTTAGAGCCACTGTCCACCAGTGCGAGACAACACTTTTCCTGCCATCGAGTTATATGATCACTGCAATTTTTTTACGAGCCTCTGAGCAGACTTGTGCCCGTTACTCCAAAAAAGTAATTTATTACAATTACAATTAGTTTGCCTAAAAGTAATGAATTACCGTTACAAATTACTCTGCGTAAAAAGTAACTGATTAATTACTTCGTTACTTTGCTCAATTACTTCAGCGTTACTCAAAGAAAACAGGCAAAATACTTGCAATATCTACTGCATGTTTGAGGGAGAATTTCGGCTCCATCATATTTCAAACGCATTCAGTACTATCTAATCATTATTTTAGGTTAATAATTTTAGGAGGATGAATCTATAAGTTTTGAAGGACTTGAGCAGGTGTTCGATGTAAACAAGTCTAGGCTGTCCACCCGGGACAGAACTGAATCCCATGAACATGCAAGGAATGCAATTGGGCGGTGGAGGCACGCACACCATTCGAAATATGGCATCGGCAAACTTCAAAACAGAACTCCCCTGAAGATGTGATTGTTCTATGGTTGCTGCATCTTGCCTAAATAGGGGCTGGTTTATCCACTAAAACCAAGTGGCTGTGAGACCTACATGTGGTACTTCTGTTTGGGAAGATTTCAAAGACTCCTTCTTGATGAAGGTTGTTATCCGACCCTGACCAACTTGATCTTCTTTCTTGATCATCAAACTTGTCCAAACCAAAACTCAACACGAAATATTAATGCACAATATTTCAGCTGAACTGACTTTGCCGTTTAGAAATTATTAAAAACGCAAAATTCTCAGTGAACAGCAGGTTTCCATGTCTCTCACGCGTTTGCAGCCGCCTTACGCTGTCTCAAATCCGGTGTCTAAGTACGCCACTGATTATTCTTCATAAAACTCGTTCCCGCAGGCACAATCTGCTGACGAGAACCCCAGCCTTCTTGTTTCTAAGAACATGGGTTCAGCTTCGAAGTCCCAAGCCGTTTTGGTTGTGCTTCCCGGAGCTTATTGCCTGCTGTCAAAAGTTATTGTTTGCACTAACAGCAGGGCTGATGCTAATTTTGTTTTCACAACGAGTTGCTGTTACGTTCTTCTTATATTTCTGCCTTACGCATCCGCTAGTGCGAAGTCACAAGTGCCAAAAGCCACATAGCTGGTTGGTCCAGCCGGTACTTAGCTTTCACAGCGCTGTTCAAGGATGAGCAGGGCGGGCGAGGTCTTATTAAAGCTTTTTTGTGTGTGTTTGCGGGCGTGGGCGTGTGGCAGAAACATCGACAAGCATAATACAGTTTCGTATGAGAGCAACAACAAAAAAAATCGCTGATTGGTTTTGGGGAAACAAAACGCAGGGGAGTGGGAGGAAAGGAGGGGAGAAGAGGGGGGGGGGGCGAGCGGACATATGCATCAGGGTCACAATGTCCACGGTCCTCACGACCTTCACGCGACGGTTTAGATTTCTGCTCTTTTGTACGCTCGAAGCCGTCCGTTCGTTTTCCAAGAAGTCGAAGCCTTTTGCCTTCATGTAGACAGTCGAATCCTCCCAGCCTGGCTGAACGTACGAACGAGTCCTGAAACGGGCTCTGGCTAGGCTCTCGTGCTTTCCGTGAATGAATTCCTTTCCTTTCCTTCACCAGCACTCTCTTCGCTAGGAAACCCTCATCTTATGTTACCGTGCTAAAAGCGCAAAGGCCATTGTATCGCCTCTCTTCCCTCTATCTCTCCCTTTGACGGGGCGGAATAATTGTGACGAGTAATTTCAGTAACTCGTTACTGAAAAACTAATGAGATTGCATTACAAATTAAATTTTCAAAAAAGTAATCGATTAATTACAAAATTACAAAAAGTAATTAATTACCAATAATCTCATTACTTGTAACGGACTACTTCCAAGTCCGCCTCTGAGGTATGGACATATTATTTTTAGCTTTGAGTAATACGTCCCAATGGCTGCGAAGTTCTAAATTAATGCAATTAGAAGAAACAAGACCACTTCAAAAACTAATTGAAACATTTTCCCCTCTAAATAGACAGCATGTAGGAGTGGATTTTGAAAGTATCTCCTTGATCTTCATGAGACATGCCTGTGGATGTGCCCAAATGGCAGTGGTTGCTATATTGCAATCGCATTCAGTCTCAATTATTTATTTTATTATTTGAATGCACAAGTATGTTTGTTTGGGACACGAGATTTTAGTCACTAGAAAAGTGTGGACGTAGCGGTTTGAGCCCTATAATACTTTAACCACCAAGATTACTTTGTTGTCTGTGTTGCTTTACTATTCAAGTCAGTAATTAACTAAAACATAGTGAGTTAGACAAGCTTCAATCAATCGGAGTAATTCCTAAAATAAAAGCACTATATTATCAGAATAGTTTCCGAGTTGGAACTCACGAAACATGTCTTTAGAGCAGCGAAATTTGTTTTTCTTGTAATAAGAATTTCGCGGGTATCCTTTCGGTTACTCGCTAATGCAATTTGTGCCCAAGTAATCATCACACTCAACACCAAGGGGGTCGTCTGTGCCATATCTCTAACTCAACATTATGATGAATTTGTGCGAGCCGGCAGAGACACTTACTCTATAAATAAGGTTTTAGACATGGTAAAACAAGTTCATTGGGACACGGAGTCATCATTTTCCACTTTTTAACCGAAGTTTACGAGGACTGCTGAATGTGCGCGAAACATCTTAACATTTCCCCAGTCGTTCATTAGTTTGTGTTTTGAACCTCTTAGTGAGCGATTGACTACTTCCAAAACACCCTCTAATCCACAATCGCATCTGCTTCATTTCCAGCCAGTGATACCTGAATTTCCTAATCATCGAATCTACCAATACAGAACTTTTCCATGTCATTAAATGAACGATATTTAATTGTATCTCATGAACTGGTGAAATGTACATATTGCCGTCAATGTCGTTGCCACCACCACCATCGTCATCATAGTCAGTATTATCATCATCATTAGGGGCCTCATGAATAGCCTTAGCGCAGGTCTCCCAAATTCCTTAGTCCGACCCTGCCTAGTAGCGTAAGTTAAAAAAAATATCACGTTCACATTTTCTTTTCTTTTTACTCTGGCTTGAGCGCGATTTGAGGGCATCTTTTGAAGCCTGCTTGAGAGCAATCGGCAACCATATATGGTTACGGTTGCCCTGGAAACAAAGCTATCCCTGAGTGTCTCCATAGTACGACACGCGAAGCAGCTAAATCTGTCATAAATGCAGGCTCTAAAACAGGGCAGACCTATTGACCTGATTTATTGTCCGGAGACAACTCAGGCTTTGTTTTCAATCACCGTCCTTCTAAGTGCAATCTTGTCACTTGTCAGAACTGTCTTAAGCAAGAAAAAACGCTCGGCGAAACTCGAAACACATTCGGGCTCATTCGCTCCTGGGGTGGTCAAAGACTGACAAGCCTACCAAAGTCAATTACAATATCTGAGCGGTCGCATCACGTTCCGCCTTGTCTCAGACGCGTGTCTGTCTGGAGGCGGTCACGTTGAATTAATAGTTTCTTTGCTGTGAAAGGTGTGGCAGTCCATGCGTCAAGAAGTGGTGGAAGAGCTCGAGCATCCAAACCGGTTAAATGGGAGGATAATTGCGCTATGCATCCCGTGTTAAACGGACACCCAAAACGTGGTTTAAAATCTGAAGCACCTTTACGAGATGAAGCCCCAGTGTAAATAGGGGTTCCCAGTGTCTTAGGATTTAACGGTACAACGACGGATGGTGTAATCGATGGTTTTTTCTTCTTTTTGTTCTTTTGCACATGGTTTTGTCGCCGTTAATCCGAGATCATGATGTAAGCGTTCCAGTTGGCTTACAAGTGTGTACACTGCTTGATATATAAAGCACTTTGATTTAACACTCAGATGATAGGGATGCATAGACTATCGAAGCAACAGAAAAAACAAGTAATCGAAAATGGGTAAATTAATGAGGTAAAAATTTGAACTTATTGAATCAAAAGACATCAACTTGAGAGCTAAGTGATTTTTGAAATAATAGGCCATATCAACCTGTACACACCAGTGAATTCTAGGAAACGAAAAAGCATATGAGCCATTCGGCTTGACAGCTTAAAACACAAGTTGACCGAACAGGCAGTTGTATGGATGTGTATCGCGAATCAAATGAGGAACACTCAGAAAGCAAGAGGAGAATGTTAAGGGAATATTGCGAGTGGCTCAGTCGACAACGGAACTTTGTAAGACCGAGGACGTATTTGAATTGCATGAATCCAAGTTTATTTCGATTTGTTTCCTTTCCGAGTTGCCTGGACGGCATCTGGGCCCTTTGAAGGGATACTAGAACGAAATTTCGGCGCTTATTGTTTGGTCTATTCGTGTTCAATGGAGCATTATCACATCAGACACACCAATCTCTTGTTGAAAAATACACGAAAAGGAATTTTAAAACGAATTAAATGATGAGCAAAGAGCACCTGGTGGATTTCGCTAACGCCTCGTTTGTAATGCCCGTCTAGGAACCTTGAAAGGTAGTGACGGTAACTGTCTCGCCTCCGGCCACGACGAGAGAAGAGCTGAAGGAGGAACTCCCTCTCCCCGAGACGATCTCTTTTGTGTGTCCCAAAAGTCGGTATTGTCCCTCTACAAGATTATAGAAGATTAACCCGTCACTCAAAATTCGTACAAAGACAGCTTTGGGGTTACTTGCGGTGGCACGACCGCTGGAGTGCTTCGGCTGCTTTCAGCGGACGATACGAGCCATCGGGGCCTATCCAAGGCCGGGTGAATGTCACGTGACCTTGGAGAGGGGTCACAGCGACGCGCGGAAAGCGTATCACGGGCTTTGTCCACGGAGCGAGATTGGCTGGGATAGCTCGCAGCGTCCACTGCGTCCGGACGTAAGGTCCCGAGACAAACTACGTCACGATTGCGGCGGATGTGACGTGCCCTACGCTGGCTGCTCTCCGAGCGTTCGCCAGAGTGGGCCGTTTATAACAGAACAGCCATCAGGCTCAAAATACAAACGTGCGATTGTCATTTACGGAAATTGTGGATCATATTCAACCCATTTCTGAACACCACGGGTACATTTCAAATTTCGTTGAAGTATCCATTTGAGGCCGCCGGCGGGTTGACTTCTAGATCTCCGGTTCGCCTTAAGTCCGAATGAAGACCGGTATGTATGAAAACTGTGTACCAGCAGACGCTTCATTATTTCCCCGACTGCAATGACCGGCGCGCTGTAAATCACGACGCGAAAGAACTTAAACGATGGGGAAAACACTGCCTCCATGCAAACAAAGACATACGCCGGAAGTGCATCAACATGGCGTCCAACGAGATTTCGAGCAGAAAGTACGTCACGTGAAACCGCCCTATATGGGAAGCAATTGTTTCAAAATGCTTCTTTTGCCCATCGGAACGCAAGGAGGGGCGCGCCAATCACAGGGAAACGTAGAGAGGGCGCAGGAACGCGCGATGATGAGGCAAGCCAAGCGCGAACCGTCATTCGTTGAGATCGAGGAGCAACAAAAGCACGTGGCGCGTTTGGGGGTAAATCTAACACACGAGGTGCTCAAAGAGCAGAGGAATTTCTTTCTGAACACAACGATGGCATTGACAATCGGGCTCGTTTGACTCCGCTGGACCGCCCTTTCAGAAGCCAAGCGCCAGGATTGCGGCGAACTGAGCCTGTTTCTTCGGAGAGCATCGCGTGGCGTAATTTGTACATGTTTCGCAGACACGTCAAAGCACGGGGAGTTATAAAACTGCAATCACACCAGTCAGAAACGCATTCCAGGGGCTTTAATCTGGACACTTGGTGGAAAGGTCGGCGAGGAACCCGGCGGTCGTGATTGGCCGGTACTGAGCCCGACCTTGGCGCCGGCCAATCACGGCAGTCGAATTCCTCACCGTATTTTTTGTCATGTGTCCAGAGAAGAGCCCCAGGGTCGGCTCACTACAATTATACGTCTTAGCTCGAACTGTGTGTGAGAAAGCCTGTCAAGCCTGTGGGCCGCGAGCTTTACAGACTCGGCATCACGCGCCACACCGCTCGTGTCCTAGCCTCCTCTATTGGCGGCGAGATGTTTTGGTGGCGCCCTCGTGCGGTTCCTCCTCGTGACGTCATTACCTAGTGAACAACAAGTTCGATGGCCTTTGTAGTGAGCATGATGGAAGCTTGAAATCATAACGCTCTGAAACCAACGCTGCCAACACCGTCAAAATTAAAGTACTTAGATTTCTCTTTATTTCTTTCGATGAGAAATCCTTTGCCGACGTCATAATCAGAGTTCGGCCTCTTGTGGAAGGCCGGCCACAGCGACGCTTTCGATCGCGCACGTCGCCATATGCAGTTCGACGATGGAGCCATAGACTGCCCGGTCGCAGATTTGGAGCGCGAGGATCTTGGTAGCACAGAGCATCAAAGAGCCATTTCCGGGGAACCTGGACGTCAGCGCACAGCTTTTGCAGCGGCGAGGACCTGAAACATAGTTTTCAAACCCGACGAGAGAAGCAGCGGTAGCGCGAAAAACGCGAAGAGCACGAGCGGACATTCGCATCGCTCGGGAGAAGTGTGTTTCGGCGTCTCGCCGCAGCGGGGCGCCTGTCACGTGACTCTCCTCTCTATCCATTGTCTGCCGCTCTACCTTTTCAATTTCAGCAGTCACTTCCCTTGGCGACCTGCCGTGGCATTGTCAGTATAGAGAAGGCTTTGCTCGTGCTGAGCTTCGGCAGTGATTTCTCCACAGCCTCAGCTAAGGCGCTAATTTTAGCGAGCCGGCCCAGGCACCATACCACCAGGCCATCATGAGCTACAGGAGAGTCGTACGGTTTACTAATGTCACCAACCGCTTAAGGTGCAACCCCACCCTTGGTTAGTGTGATCCTGAACCAACAGATGGCGGTGGGATCGCCTTCCAGGCCTGTACATCAATGCGAGAAATCGTGTGTGGTGGCGCTTCGATACAGTGGGGTATTTTTCTATATCCTGAATTAGACATCCCTGGTCACTTGCCCTTTTTTCTCTGCACGAGCTTTCTTTGGAACGCGCACGGCTGCGCCAGTTCTCGTGCAAGGGGGCCAGTTGCCTACGCTCCGAGCTCACGTCTCCAGCAAATGTGGGCAGAACAAAAGGCGAAAATCGTCCTGAGCCAAACGGCGAGGCACATGCACAACAAAACCACCGACGCGTTGAAAAATATAAAATTGTCTGTGCGCCGTTATCGGAGATTTCAGAGGCCAATTACAGATATTTCAATGTGATCAGATTCATATTGTCACGAATGAAGGTGACGAGAGGACGAACAGTGAACTGAAAAAATAAAGGTTTAATCGGCGAACTTGTGCCAAACAGAATAAGTAAAGAGAAAGAGTGTCGAAGCAGCAGAATGCAACCGGCGATTCGGCAGCGTACAGTGCGTCACTATCTCGAAAGTTCGTCAAAAAGGTTCGAGCGTCGTGCGCTCGGGGCGAGGATGAACTGGCACTTTCGAGAACAAGAGAGCAGGGCAAAAGTTACGTCTGGTGCAAGAATGAACGCGAATCTTCTACAAGTCCGTGACCGAGCGTTGATTTCTCGGCTCTGCGGGTGGCAATATGACGGGCCGGCCCTTTTGTCGCGCATGTGTTTGGCTCTTTGTGGATGGAAAACGTAATGACGTGATAGACTTGGGTTTCCGAAATTCTAGCTTGAGGAATTAACTACCTAAAAAATCAAAACAAATGAACTATTTTTTCTGGCGGTCTGGTGTCTCATTTAGGTAGCTGGGTGTTTATTATGTCCAAAACCACGGGACTGGAAAACACAAAAAATTACACTCTGGTTTTGATGTTGAGTTTGGTAAACCCAAAGTAAAACTGGTGCGGGAGTCATAATAAAAAAAAATACCGAGGTTAACAATTAACTTACAGCAATAAATGATAAGAATTAGTTTTAGTACGAATCCAGTGATAAATGCAATGAATGGCCAGGCAAAGATTCTGGGTCTGTGGATAGCTTTTGCACATAGTTTAAACAATGTACAGAGTGTCACAAAAAAAATTACAGTTTTTTTTTTATTGCAAGAATAAATTAGGTATCGCCGAACGCTCATTTCTCCGCCCAAAGGTAGCGCTAGAGGTCACAGACAGATGTCAAAGTTTCAGCCCAATCCGATACCTTATTCGAAATTTATAAGTGATTTTCTGAAAAGTTCAATGGGAAAATGGCGGCCGACGGGGTTTTCGAATACATGAAACCTACCAGAAACCGGAAACGGGCAAAAATGGGCTCCATTTTCCCATTGAAATTTTCAGGAAACCACTTATAACTTTTGAATAAGGTGTCCGTTCGGGATGAAACTTTGGCATATGGTTGTGACCTAGCGCTACCTTTGGGCGGAGAGTGAGCGTTAGGCGATGCGTAGTTTATTTTTGCGGTAAAAAAAAGAACCCTGTAAATTTTTTTTGTGACATCCTGTACCAGTTTTAATTTGGTGATTTATGCGCGCAAGTAGTGGTGTGCATAAATAAAAAAAGATGCAAACGGATAGAGTTTGACGTTGTATAAAATATAGTGTAAGCACGCACATGGTACGCTGATGAAGAATGAAACATTTTACACTAGCGTTGAGCGTATCGAAAGTTAAGGGTGCATCAAAAGCTAAAGCTTGTACACATATATACTGCTCAGGCCGTTATTTTTGAATGCTCATAGTAAGTACCCTATTGCCCGCAGATTTGGTGTAAGCTGTCTCCTGTTTGCTTAGAACAAAAAGAAGGAAACATTCTAACTCTAGGTTGATAGAAAAACTTCACCTGTCAATCATCTCGGCGCCGACTATGAGTATTCACTGCCTGCCAACGGTCGCGTACTTAGAACGAGATTTTCCCACGTGATTTCATAATCACAATTGTTCTTGACAAATAACAATGTTTACTGAGGCAAGCGGTCACATGTGAAACTTAGAATATTTTGTATTGATTGCGGCACACATGGCAAGTTGCATAGGTTTTTTTACAATCCGCGAAATAGAATTCTCCTGGGTTACCTTGGTTTCTAATGCATGTAACACACAAAAGAGCACGAAATGAATCGCAGTGGGAAACGAAAGCAATAATGATAAACAAGCGTGTAATCACGCGAAAACTGAGGGCATTGCACATATACAGAAGGTAAGCTTTGTTTCACTATACTTTGTCTCATCCTACGATGGACTAAAGGCCAAAGCCACGGGCCGCCAGGTCCAATCACGTTACACGCTAAACTATGACATGCTTAACATTGAATAGGGTTGGACGAATAATGCTCCGAACCAAAAAGCGCTGCATCATTTCTATAGCTTCGACACTGCAAAGAGTCTGTATGTCGTGGCTTTCTTTGCGATGTAAAATTGATGAGTCACTCAGTGCTGTTCAATTCGAACCACTGTCCACCCATACACATTAGTGATCTATAGACAGAGGCACCGACACGTGCATCGAAGCGAAATACCACGCAATTTCTAAGTGGCTTGTGATTGGATATGGTGACCCGTAGCATTTACCTTTAGTCCATCATGGGGTGACACGAAGTATAAGTACATTACCAGTAATGTATTTGGTTTTATCGTGCGAGCGAAGCGAAACATACAAGTGCGAGCATACTGCCCTGAACTACACTTCCAGTGAACAAGCGCACCATCCAAAGCATCGAGCTCGCTTTTAGAGCTTTTGGTGCGCTCAAAACTTTGAAAACACAACTATAATCAATTCTAGTATTTCAATTACTTTTATTATGTGCGATTTTGTCTTTTGCGTTCACGTGTCATTTTCTTAGTTATGAAATATTTTTCCAGAAGTCCGACATCTATAGTCTGTTTCATCACATGTGAGAGCTGCATAATCAAAGATGTAGACAAAAAAAAAAAAGAAAAAAAGAACGCGAACACGCGAACACACATTAAAAATACAATGTAACGGCGCATTCAAAATTAGTCGTTAGTATTTTAGAGAGCAGCAATTTCGTAGGGCGACATTGTTACCCGTTGACGATTGCAAAAAGTGCAGTACAACTGTCAGCTCGGGATCTTTAACGTGCATTACGCAGTATATGTAGTACACGATCGCACGACGGTAGGATGCAGATGGGCGACTGAACCCAGGGTTCCTGCTAAAGCCCCTTGATAAAGGCGTTTTTTACAAGTACCGTCAACCATTGTTGTGGAAACGCGCAAGACACGTGCCACGAGCGGGTGCTCCGCCGCCATTCGCTTTCAAGTACCAGTCATTTTAGTGCTGGGCCGCCATTTGCCTCCAAGGGCCGCTCGAGAGACGGGCCTCGTGCACTGGCACATTTGAGGTTACTTGAAAGACCAACGCAAACACATCGAGGGGATTTAGTCACTACAGGTTCTGCAGCGTGAGCTCCGTGCTTTGAACGGAGCTTGCGCTCGAGCATTTCTCCACGTGCTCTGATCTGCGGTGCCACCACACACTCGGCCAACGATCCGCCACCGCACTTGGTATAGCCTGTGAGCTAAATGAGCTACGCTTAGAGTATCGGCACTTTTCCCCCAGATATTGTTGTGGGCGCCGCATCTTGGTGGTTAGTAACAAATCAAGTGCAACTGGCGATCGTCGTGAATCAAAAGTGCGGTGTCTGGAAGCTCACGTAATATTGCTTTGCTTTGTCGCGAACTGTTTAATTATTTGTGGAAAACGGAAAAGCGTTTCCTGTGATTTCAGATAAAGCTTCAGATACCTGACAACCATCATTTTAAACACCAAGATGTGTATGAAGCGTAGCTTATTTAGTGCCTCTAGTTTAGCCCGACCGCATAGGCACAGAAAGAGAACGAACAGCTTAACCTCGCGCTCTTGGCGCTGCTTCAGAGGCTTCATCAGCCCTTAGCGTTGGCTGCGCTCCGAACTAAGGTAAAGCAAAGCAAATATTTAGATCTTAGGGTTTCACAAGTCAAACAAACAAAAATCACTTAACACGCCCCAATAAAAATAAAAAAAGAATAGCGGTTTTATTTTGACTAACTGGAGATCATTTGACGTGCAACCGAAATCACAGATTGGCCTCCGTCGGATTGCGGGCACCTCGGCCGATATTTAAACCCGACAGATATGGACTCATAGGCCAGCGCGTTGGCTCAGAGACACTGAGACGATTTAATGCTTTGTGCTTTGTTTTAATATGTATTGCCACTTAAGAGCCACCAAGGCGGTTTTTGAAACAAAATATAGTCAAACCATTCCGACAAGCATAGTTTGATTGCGAAAATGATTTTTGCAAGTGATAGAAACATTAAAATGTTTTCGCAAACGGGGCGGAATCTGAAATGGCAGAATGCATTTCATGGTGCCCATTTCATTTGGATCGCGTCGGGTATGTATACCGACGAACAGTAGAACGCGCGCAAAGGTAGCTGTTGTGCACCCGCAGCCTCGCGCTTGTTGTTCTGACATCTCTGGCTCGCTCACTGCGGGCATCCAGGCATCTGACACCCTGACATCTGGCGCTTTTTCTGTCTTTCACGTGGCGTTCCAAGCGGCACACGACGGAAAATGCACATCAAGCTGTTCTTGAACACGTGTCGCCATCTGTATTTTATATTAAGAAACTACAACTCGCCGTAACTGAATGGGAAAAGTTTGAGGTCTTATAACATTCTTAATGTGTAATATATCAATATGGAAGTTCTGTAAAATGTAATATCGAAGGATGCTTCATAATTTAATGTCTCGTTTTTTTTATTAGCTGACGTGATTCAGTTTTTATAGCGGCATAAAATAGTACCATTTTAAACTTTATTTTTTATTTTAAAATATACATTATCTGTACAGTTTGTTGCTTACTTTTTTAATTCATTACATCCAACCGAACGCTAACGTAAAATATCGTGGACGATGGGACGTTACAACTCGAGAAATTATTTTTTCAATATTTGAGACTGTGGTCTATTAAAAGCTGAATAATTAACTAACAACTAAAAATAACCGTAACATCGAGACATTAAAGTATTGTTGAAAAGCAGCTCTTCATTTTGACATTTACTTTATAATTGTTAGATACATAGAAAGAAAGTTATAAGCCGTCAAAAAAACACCAAAACGTCATGCACGGTGGGGTTGCACCTTAAAGGAGCGGTGCAACGATATTTAATTGGAATGTTTTTCAGTTTGTACGATCTTACTGGCACTAGTAAGACTCAAGGATACTCGCACGCAACGACACAGGCCAAGAAACTCCTTTGTTGCGGTGTAATTTCAAGTACAAAAGTGATCATTCTAATTCAATCTCTCCTTTGCAAAATTTGATGACGTAACGTGGGGATCGCAGTACACCCCAATGACGATATTTGAATGCGGTTCATAGATTGGACCCGAGCATTGTGTGGGCACTCGATTTGGGCTCGTGATAATTGCTATACTTCGTCTCACCCTACGATGGACTAAAGGCAAAAGCTACGAACTGTCAGATCCAATCACGAGCCACTAGAAATTGCGTGGTATTGTGCTTTGATGCACGTATCAGGGCCCGCGTCTCGGATCACTGATGGGAATGGGCGGCAGTGGTTCGAATCGAATAGCAGTGAGTGACTCAACGATGTTACATTGCAAAAAACCCACGACGTACAGGCTGTTTGCAGTGTCGAAGCTATAGAAATGATGCAGCGTTTTTGGGTTCGGAGCATTATTCGTCCACCCCTAATCAATGCTAGGCATGTCATAGTTTAGCGTGTAACGTGATTGGGCCTGGCGGCCCGTGGCTTTGGCCTTTAGTCCATCGTAGGATGAGACAGAGTATAGCTCGAGAAGCATTCGGGTAGTGGCCCGTGTCCAATCGCAGCAACGACGACAATAGCCGAGCCATAACAATGTCTGGGACTCAGCGCGTGTCCTGTGCTTTGCCAACCCTAAAGTCACTGGATCCTGGGAAAGTAGCGCCATTGCCTTCCCTGCCTGCTAGCCGGACACAAACGGATACTAACATACAGACGACCCAAACCGCGCAAGGCGATTGGCTAATCGGTCTACGTTGCCTTCAACGCTTCCAGGGGGTCGTTTTTAAAACCAGTCGCGCCAAGATCACCATGGAGCATCATCGCACTGGAAGCGTTCCTCGCCAATACAAGCGTCTTTGGCACTTTGTATGTGATCAACTTATTAATCATGCCCATCTCCATGGATCTCTTACAATTATACTGTTCTTCTTGCGTATTTCAAGACAGTAAACTTATTTTCAGTGCCTCCAAGAACCGACACAGCATCTGGTGGTGGTACGAAGGTGTACGGTTGTTTCGCCGGTGTGTGGTTAGCAAAATCTCGGTATACAAAAAAACGACTTCATAAAGCTACCCGTCACCAGCGAATCTAGATCGGCTCACCAAGAACGGAGGGGTCAAGGAGAAATTGTTCATTTCACGGACCAAGATGGCGACCACACGGGCAGCTTGGCGTTACTTTCCCAGAATCCAGTGACTTTAGCCAACCCCAGCGCGTGGCTATGATCAACATTGGCGGCATATAATCGGCTCCAGATCACGTGGCCGCTTGTTCTGGCTGCGAGTTGAGAAGGTGAAAGCTGCTCGTTTTTCTTTAATTTTTTTTTTCTGTGAGTTTTATTGTGTGGGGTGAAAAACTAACGCGTGTTTCATAGGTCATTAACGTCAGGGATCCGTTCTAAGCGGTATTTGCGTAAAGTACAAAAATTGTTGCATCGCCCCTTTAAGGTGTATCCACACGACGGACCGGGCCGCGGACCGATTGATCACGTGATGCGCGGTCCGCGGGCCGCCCGGCTGCAATGAGCATCCACACGGCGGACCAAAAGAGCAGACGACAGAGCGAACGGGCCGGTCTAACCTCGACCTCACAGCCCGCCAAACGCATGCAGCGAGCTGCTTTGAGGCTATTTGTAAGGAGCCAAGATGGAGGTTGAACGAAAGAGACGTTTGGCCGCGGTGGCCCTGGCGTTGACTATTGAGGACGAGGAGGACTTGAGTGAACCTGAAAAGGGCATGCTGGATGAAGCCCTGATGTGCAGGAAAGATCTTGGTCTGCATAGTCAACTCTTTTCGTCGCACAACAAAAGGTTCGTCTTCTTCGTCTTCAACAGTTGGCGGTCAACAGCCAGCTTGTTGCCAGACTTAGCGCTTCAATTATACTAAAAACGCCGCGGTCCGCCGCCAAGGTCCGGGCGAGAAAAGTCGCTTGGCATTTCTCAGAAGCGCGGGCCGCGGACCGCCGGCGGACCTCGAAAACCGGTGACGTAAGATCACGTGATGCGCGGCCCGCGGACCAAAACAGCAATTTGGTCCGTCGTGTGGATACACCTTCAAGAACCAAAGGACGTGGCCGATTATTTATCCGCCTCTTGCTGCGTGATTTCTATACTCCGGTGGTTTATTGTGGAGATCTCATTGGCCGCCGAGCTATAAGGCGCTCAGAACTCGCTACTCCTTGCGTTGTTTTTTTCATCTCTCAGTGAAATAACAAACGGCACGAGTGTAGGCACTGAGCATGTGCAATAGCTTCACCGTTCCAAGACTCAGTCATTGCGCGTGCCCGGCGCCCACAGTCACGCGGTCGGTTAACAAAGTGTATGTTCGTCTACGTTTGGCCGCGAAGTTCTTCGATGGGATTCACAGGAAAGTTGCACCCTGCTCAATCAACTTTATGCTCTAACTGACAGCCGATCTTCTACCCGTTACTCGAAAAACTAAAAGATTACAATTATAATTCCTCTCGATTAAAAAGTATTCACTTAGATTACTCAATTACTTTTACAAAAAAAGTAATTCACTTTACTTGAAAAAAAAATAACCGTTCTTTTTTCGATTATTTTGAATTTTCAGATTGTCAGTTTATTCTTGTTTTTTTGTGGGGTTTGTAAACGGGCGTTTTGTACTGTCCATTATCGAATTGAAATCACGGAATTAGAGACAATACTTATCTTGTTAATCCATCAATTCCGATAAACCTTCCTCTTGTCGGAGACTTAGTTAGAACTTAGAGGATTCACTTAATATGAAACTCTAAACAGAGGGTGCCAGTAGAGAGGGGAGGGGAAAATAGCAACGGTTATACAAGTAAATTTACTACTTCTGAAAGTGATCGGATTACTCTTGGAATTACTTGCTAATAAAAGTAATCAAATGATTACACAATTAGTTCGAAAGTCACGAGGTTACAAGTAATTTTATTCGTTGTTACGAGCGTCGTACGAGTTGTGGTGGTCGAAAGACCCAACAGATGCCACAGAAAGCAGAAACATCGCCGACAAGCATCAGTGCGCCTTAAATTTGCACGTGCGAAAAGACCTGTGCTACTGGGGAATGAACACGCGCGTTCCGAGGCTGGCGCTCAAACCACTCAGACCTAAAACCCCTCTATCCTGGGAAAAGTGGCGCCATTCATTGCTGTAGAAATGCTCGAGGCACGTGCCGCGCGCCACATCTGGGAAGAATCATGGCGTCTGAAATCTAGCTCAGTGCTGCGCTGTGCCGACATGATCTTCCCAAGGACTGCACGTTGCACGTGCCTCCTGCATCGACGCACTTTGCGCTACTTTTGAAACATGAAGGGGCTTTACTCAGACCAACCGCCATTCCCACTTCAACTGATCTCGGCGCTCAGTCAGCCAGCAAGCTGCGCATCTCAAAATGTTGATTAAATAGGTTTTTGGTTTAGTAGCATGGACGTCTACGCGTTTTCTGCGCTACAAAGTCTTCTGACAGCTTAAGATATGCAGGGCGGGGTTTATTATGTTCACACTTCTTGCGTTGTGCTTTTCTTTTTTTGCTTTCTTATTGGGGGTGACGTTGTCTTATTCGCTGCGGATGGATATATAAAATTATCGCGACTCGCCATGCCTTCCGCTTCTCACGTTAAAAGTGACTATAGCAATTTTATCTATGACACATTACAATTTTTCAATAAAAAGCTAGTGACTACTTAGTCGCTAGCTTTTTTGTGAAAAAGTGTAATCGCTCATAGATAAAATTGCTATAGTCACTTTTGACGTGAGAACCGGAAGATGTGGCGAATCGCGAGTCATTTAACTTTCAATTAACTTTCATCTTACACTTAAGTGTAAGATAAAAGTTAAATGACTTAAACACTCGGCACATCGCAGTTGCCATAAAAAATAATATCTTAAACAGGTTTTGTTTTAGCTTACTAATAAAAAAAACAAAAAAACATCCACCGCACTTAAAATGAGCGTGGGTTAGCTTAACTCATACACGAGACATTGCGGAGGATGGCGATTGCTAGTGGCCCTTTCGGTGGTAGTAGAAAATATAATTCAATGTGATCTTACCCACACAGCACACAAAACGGCCAGGAGCAGTGGCCATTTTTTCTTGCAATTACGCGGTCTGGAAAGGTCTCATCAAGGCGAAATCTTCGCTGCAACAGGAAACGTTATATCAAACTTTAAAGAAACCAAAATTATGAGCACACGTAGAATAGTTCTCTCAAACAAAATGGCTTACCCTCTACAGTATATGAAGTGTAAACAGGTATATAATCAGCTAAACCTTCTCGGCTCTAAACCTTTCTCCTTGTTGGCTGCTCCCCTCTCTCTATTATGTCTCGTTTCCTTATCATCTGTCACACAGACCACCGAAGTAGAACAGCAACACATCGTAGAAAATATACGCAGCCAGTATGACTCATTGAAATAATTAAAGAAAAACCCCTTACTGAGTTTTCGAGTCGGAAAGCATCAAGATTAACGCTGCGGTTTTTACCGCATAGTGTCACGTTCCTACACTTAGGGGACACGGCCGCGAAGCGCTAACAATTCGGCCGTCTTGTGTCGTGCCGAGTCTGGGAAAAATACATACATTTACTCTGGGCTAAACAAACGCGCCCAGTTTCTGACGCGTACCTGCTCCGTGTCGGCACGCACACTGCAAGCAGAAATTGGAGCAACCCGTCTTACGCGGGCCCGCGTCCCCCAGAGCCAAGAGTCGTTAACGGGAATTTGCTTATGCGGCGCCCTTTGTCGCACTCTCCGTTTTTTCTATACTTCGTTTCACCGTACCTTGGCAAGGTTCGAACGCTATGGCCCCCTTCGAGCCAATCAGAGCAACGGAAGCGAAGCACATGACAGCCCTTACCAAAGGAACAAGGACCAGAGCTTAACCCAAGCAGTTGAGAAGTGAGAGAGGAGGAAACCCTCTCACCCGGACCGTCTTTCGTGTGTCCTAGACGTCACTTTCGTCCCCCTAGGAGGTTAACGCGTCACTCAAAATTCGTACAAAAGTGACTTTCCTCTCTTTCCCGCCCATGGCTTTGACAGAGCTGCGAGCAACTATGGATGGAGTATAGTCACGTGTCTCCATTCAAAACGCTGATTGGCTCACTGGAACCGTAGCCTTCGCCGTTTGCCAAGCCACGTTCAGATCGAGTATGGTTGTTTCGCTTGTCTCGCCTGCGTAGATCCCAATCTCTGTGCATTGGTTGGGTGGTCGGAACGGAAAGGGTGCGCCTGAGCAGCAGCCGGAGATTTTTGTTTTCGATTTGAGGAACCGATTTAGCGAGAACTCAATTGTCCGTGCGCGTGTGCGGACCTTATGGCGGTTCGCTCGTCTGACCGGGCCACAGGCGCCGCTACTTAACGGGGTCCGACTGGAAAATTAATCCCCTTGGCTCTGATAACGATAGTTGTGTAGCATGCAAGTTATAAGAGAGCTCCAGTTTTAAGGACAAATCATGACAAAGAAAGGTAGTACGGAAGTAAAAGAACGTCGTTTGGGTGTGTTTGGCGGAAAGGGAAGCAAGTTCTTTGAAAACACGGCTGCGCTTATAGATTGAGGCAAACTTCATTGGAAGTTACGGCGATGAATGCGTCAGCGTGGCTTAATAAGTTTTGTTAACTTATTTTTCATTAGTAGTTTTTATGATGCATTTCTGTACCACGCACTGTTGTATCTTCAAGCAAATATTATTTATATGAAGATGAATAGTGTATTTGCGTATTTTATATGCCATTCCATTGCACTTTGATGTTTGGCGTGGTGGTAGCGGAGTTCTCTTGTCATTTTAACACAATTGTCATGAACAGTAGCCTGCCATCTGGCCGATACGACTAAGATTACTGTCACATATGTTAGGTCGCAGCTCAACACGCGCATGTTGGCCGCTTTGGAAGGCGAGCAAAGTACGCGCCACACGCACGAATGCTGACAATTGCACCGACCAGAAGCGCTTTTGAAATGGTCTATCAATATTTTGCTAATTAATGCTACAAGAGTAGTTACACCTGATGGCGTCTGCAACAGTAACTTTTCTAGGTAACACGAGCGTGTCGGGCACCTGTACCCACATTTCGACCATTTTTCGTGGTGCTTTGGTAATTTGTCAAGAGATGTATTGCGTGACTCTTCGACCTATCTTCGCCAGCCAGATTCTGATGAAAAGTGAACGAATTTGCTAGCGACTTCACGAAACTAGCGAGCCGCGGCTTGAGCGTACCAGAGTTTTAGAAACGGTTTTATCAAACTCATATTGTTCCCTTCTTTTACTTGTTAGTACGTAGGTTAAGGTAACGTTTTAAGTACGCAGGTCATACGTTTTGAAACTAGAAGTTATCAGCAACTTCAGATAGCACGAATGCCCCTGTTTTCGCTGTTCAACGCGCTAAGAAACACGGGCGCGAGCGTATTCGATTGCCGGCCGCGCGCCTCGCTGCCCGCCAGTGACGTCACGTTTGGATAGCGTGGAAAACTGGGGAGCGAACTCAAACTTTTTTATTTACCTAGAGTAAATCTGGAGGAACGAGACAGCATTTCGGAATCAGGAAGCCATTCGCATTCAGATGAAGCCTTTGGATTAGGTAGCTCAAAAAATCGTCGGAGTTCCCCTTTACAGAGACAGTTCTTCCGAGCAGCAGTGGGGTACGGGAGTGGTTGTGGGGCGTGATGGCTCGCAGCATATATAAAACCCAGCTATGTTACGTAACGGCGCGGTGGTGGCGCGTCGGGCGCGCTTCCGGTCAGGGGCTGTGGGCGGAAGTCACCATGCGAGACGTGCATTCCTGCATCGTTTTTGATGAGACCTGCCTTCTCGTCAAAACACCGCAACCATGACTGTGCCAAAAGAGTCGGGAAAGGTTTGAAGGTCAGTTTTTATGTGTTTTCTGCCTGCTCGGTTCGTCCCAGAACGTGGATACGGCCATGAAAAAGGAAAGCCGGACGCCGTCGGACCACGACTGCTTGTGCGGGAACTAGGGAAGCACTTTGGGTTGAATTCACGGACACTTGTGGTTGTCAGATCTATCTGTTTTGTTCCAACATCAACGCGGGGAAACCGCAAAGTTGTACGGACCACCTGTGGACTACGTTTAGTGCGTCTTCAGTTCGTACGGTCGCCTGATTGTTCGAAACTGTCGTCTGCTCTTAAACATTTCTGCTTGTTGTCGTCTGCTCGTTCAAAGGACAACGGCCCGTAGACCAAACGTCCACTCATTGCGATAAGAAGTAAGTGCGGGATTCAAATGACTTATAAGTTTGAAGCTTGGTTGGAATAAATAAGCTTGGTGTAAACAGTAGGTACAAAATGTTGATAATTGTTACCATTGGCCATCCCCGACTTGTTATGCCTGATTGACTTGGTCCGATTCTGCTTGCGATTTTCAGTATCGACGTCGACATCTCACCTACGGTTCGCGCTTTCGCAGCCCGAGCGACGTCATGACTGAAAATAGCGAGTAGAATCTCAGCGTGCGAATCAGGCTTTTACGTCCATTCGGCTGCGTCCACGCGGAACGAATCGCTGCATTTCACATTATTCACGCGACGTTTTGAGGTGTAACGAGCCTCGTTAATTTCGCTGAGGCCGCCACAGTTGTCAGACATTCACAGGAAGACGTCAAATCGACCATTCCAACGCAAAAAAGAACACGGGGACTCACACCGACGCAGACAACATCGCATTCCAATGGTTTGTTTATGGGCGACGGCGAGCTTTTTGCCACACTCCATCACGCATACGCGTCGCCGATAGCGTCCGCTAGAGGCGCTTCAGTTTGTTTGGAAACATCGAGTTGGTCTATATTCCCGTGGATTTCCAAGGATCAAACAGTTGAAGTTAGCGCATTATGTTGCCTGTTGTTCTTTCTTGTCCGTGTCTATAAGAGCAACTAATAATGCATTTAGCATTAGTAGCTACATAAAAGGCAAAAGCTGACGTCGTCCGTCTGTGGACAAAACAGTGGAAAGGGAAGCGCGCCGCGTAGAGAGGAGGAGACTAGGGAAGGACAAAGGTGAGAGGGAGGCGACGTCATGGGGTGGAAGCCAATGCGCGCGCGGGAAACCGGTGAACAGCACAAAGCAGCGTCAGGCAGCGGATGCCGCTGCGAAGCGTGCAAGGCGGGCGAACGAGACAAAGGACTAGACGCAAGACTTAGCTAGGCTGGCCGAAATGCGTGGAGAAAAAAAAGGAAGGTCCATTGGTGGTTCGTTTAAAGGGCCACTCAAGTCGATTTTGAGATCGTCCTTTTGTAGTGACAACTCAATCTAGACGCTCTATGCACCCAAACAAACCTGAAACCACAACCGTGCGTAGCTTATTTCCTTGTTAAAAGCGTGTTCAAAGATCGCGACACGCCCTTTTTGGGAAGAATTTTCTTCCGAGTGAAGTGGTCGACGAAAGGCGCTTGTCGGCGAGTTGCAAGCGAGGGCTTCGCACGCGGAGAAAAAGAGGAGTCTTATCCGAATGTGTACCTATCAGACTCTCTTCGAAACAAGTTATAATAAAATCATTCGGAATCTGCGCGTAGTGTAGGGCTTTCATTGGTCCACACAATGATGTCCGCGTGAAAAAAGAGTCCACATGTTCTCCTATTGCCATGAGATTAATTGGCGATTGGGAATATATGACTTAGAAAATGTGGGAACTAACACATTTTAAACAATATAAGATAAAAAAAATCTTTTCAAAAACTGACTTTAGCGCTTTCTTTAAGGAATGCGTTAGCGTGACCCTTGGAAAACGCCACACACGTCCCCCTTTGGGAAACGCTAACACTGACACCGTAACGAAGCCGAAAAGAAGCAGCAGAAAGTAGAGGAAGCAAAAAGAAAAAGCCAAAGCAGAAAAGTGAAGCGGTTAGCGTTAGCGTTTCCCAAAGGGGAGGGAGGGGGGGGCGTTTTCCAAGGGTCATGGTAACGCATTCTCTAAGGATCCACCAATAGATCTTCCTTCAATTTTATTCCTAAGATTCAACTCCATCCCGCTCAACAGTCGGCATCAGGGAGCAACTTCTTCCTCGCGAGAAATTGATACAGGAAAATATACAGTCATTAATACTCATGCATTTTATCACAGAATGTGTTTATGACAGACTTGATAAGTAATCTGTTACTTCTTCCATTAATTTTGTAATTGCCAGGTTAATTTTTTTGCGGCTGTAACTTGGGATGAAATTCCGTTACAAAATATTGGTAACGAATTCCTTTCATTACTTGTTATAAAACTATGAACATAATACAGAAACTGAAGCAATGTAAGCAGGAAATTCAGCAGCATAAAGAGCATAAAGATAGCAAGTTAAAAAAAAATAGAAAGCATTGGGAAGAGGAGAATAACAGAAAAAAAACAGACATGTTAACCCCTGAGCGAGGGGCCAAAAAAGGACGGACGGACACATGTTATTCCGTCCTTTTTTGTCCCCTCGTTCCAGGATTACTATGTCTATTCTTAACCAGCTCGTCTGCCTACTTGTTTTAACTTCAAAGAAAACACGGTTTTTCGTATGACCTGGCCACTATACTTCGTCTCACCTTAGTATGGACTATTGTTAGCCGCGCGTGCTAAAAGCGCGAGCTAGTCGCTTTGAATGAAGCCGCGGCGGCTGCACGAGCGCTCGTGCAGCAAGTGCTCTAGTCTAGGGCAGTCAAGGCTGGCCGCTCGCGCTAGCCAGCTTTCGCGGTTAGTCCATGCTAGGGTGAGACAAAGTATAGAACCACTTAAAAAACGTACAAGGTATATACAAATATGCGAAAAACAAACATCAAGAAGACAAACCGAGTAGGCGTTGTCTTCTTGATCTCCTAGTGGAGGAAGACGCTGCTACGGAGCATGCGCACCACTAGCTTTGTCTGCATAATCCCAGGGATCATTTCCAGTCGCCGTAAGCTAGCGGGATGGCGGGTGTGGTTGCAGCTTTCGCTGCCTTGTGAGCTTACTGGTGGACGGAATGCACCTACATTCTTTCTCTAAAATACAATATTTTATCTTTACAAGGTCTACCACAGCCCTTGCCAATGAGTAATGGAAATTGGTGATGCAAAACATTTTTGACAAAATCAAAAATATGTCTGTTGTTTTCTTCATAAGTGTACAGGAAAAGTAACGTGAAAGTAATTTGTAACGTAACGGATGAAGTAATCCGTTACTTTTCAAGGAAAGTAATTTGTAACGGTAATCCATTACACTATGAGGTTCGGCAGTTCGCAATTGTAATCCGTTACATTTTTCAAGAAACGGGCAGAAGTCTGGCTTCGATGAGCTGGGTTTTCATGCGAAAAGTATTGCACTGGAGTGTAACAAAAGGCGTTACACGCGCGAATGCCGACGTAAAGCACATGTAGCCATAGCAGGCAATGTATACTGATTTAAAGCGTACGAAGAAATACTTATAACAATTATTTATACTTAATCATAGTTACCCGGATTTGCGAAGCGCCTCATCAAGAATGGAACCCTGCACCACCTGATCTGTAACCCGATGCCTTTGCTCAGCGCTACGAAGAATGGGCGAAAGGAAACCTGGGGTGTGCCTAAGCGTGTCGTGCGTGCAACGCGTTCGAAACCACACAATGCATCCCGTAACCAAGCATAATAAATCATAACGCACGCATAATGCATGCGTGACGCGCTCCCTGAATCTATCAGAATGGTGAAATCAATCGTCAAATTTTCGTGTTTCTCATAATTTGTTGCGTAAAATCGGCGCGCAGCTGTTTTTTCTCTTTTCTACTCCGATGAATGTCTTTACCATAAAATATTGTGGCGGAATAAACCCGACATGCAAAAATCCGCTTCATTTTTAATTGTTTCTTTTATAAATTGTTTGTAATGTTTTCCGTACTTCGTCCATAGACAAGAAGAAAAAGACGAGCATACACACGCACCGTGTCAAATGCCAATGCCTGCAGTTTTACTCTTCCATCTGTAATGTGCAACAAATTAATCTTCTTTTTCTTTTGCTTCAATCTCGAAATATATGAAAGATTCAATAGTTGGTGGCTTTATAAACATTAATGTAATAAACTAGAAGAAAAAATAGGTTTCTTCTTTGATAAACCTGATCCGCCAAGACAATTGCGTCGGAATTACTGCCTCGGTTACACACACAACAGTTTCTACAAACTTGCCTCATTCATATTCACGATGT
This sequence comes from Ixodes ricinus, assembly GCA_037355805.1. NCBI lineage: Eukaryota > Metazoa > Arthropoda > Arachnida > Ixodida > Ixodidae > Ixodes > Ixodes ricinus. The sequence continues at coordinate 88,767 of JAZHYW010030703.1, read as the reverse complement.
CACCGTAGCAAAGTCGGTTTTCCTGGCCAACGCGAGGGGTTTCTTCCTAAGGCCGATCAGGAATCACGCCGGGGGAGCTCGTCCGTTCTCGACACTTCACAGCGTGATCTTGTCAGAAACTCGTGTTCCGTGTGCCGAGTTTCCCGGCGATACAACGATCCCTTTGTTCTTCGTGTTTCGGCTACCCTCTCGACTGACGGGTGGAGATGGCCGAAGCGTGCTCCCGCCGCTCATTTGAATAGCGGTCTGCCCGTCAGCGTTGCATCCCAAACTTCGTGACGTGTCTTGTCAGTCGTCGCCGCTCAACACGGACAGGCGGGGTTTACGGCTATCGCATGCCGGGACGCGGTCACTCGCGCTCTTCCGCACGGAGCTACACGAAAAATACCGCGTTTTAAAGTGACTCGTAGATACGCAGGCGTGAAGATGTGTGCACGATGGCGGACGCGTCGAATACCTAAAAAATGCAGGTAGGCCTGACGAATGGATTTGATAACATAAACACCGAAGACCCACACGGACGTACGCAGCGGTAAGGTACGCAAAGGGGGGGGGGGGGGGGGGCTCTCGTATTATGGCGAAATTCGGAAACCGGCCCACTCGTCACCGGAAAACTCGTCACTGGAAAACTGGTCACACCGGCCCCCTCGTACGAGGTCCTTTCGTCAGAGGAACATTCGTCACCGGAGCACTGGCTGCAAGGTTGACCCCATCTCAGAGTGAATATGTTCGACCTTGTTCTACAGAAATGGACTCAGGTCCAGTGTCCTCGTGTAGCAAACGTTTCTTCTTCTTTTTCTTTCTCTTTTCTTTTCCCTGTTTACATTTAAACGAGGTAAAGGGTCCAGTACCCGCGCGTAACAAACGAAGCCCAACCTGCGCTTCTTTAGAAGTGGGATAGCCATGCTTAGACAAATCATGCTTTGTCTGACAAAAAAATTTCGAACCCGGATTTTAACCCGTTCCCCAATAGAGGAGAACTGGCCCGCACTCTAAGAAATGCCTGCGCGTCTACTTACCCGCAAAACACTCGAAGAGCCAATCTCTGCGATCTAGGAAATCAGCTCAGCGAATGATGAGGTGGAACATCCGTTTAGACCTCAAAAATGAAGTCTGCGCTGTGGCATTACGCAATGCAAAGCGTCATGCTTGCATTGCGTAATGCCACAGCCCAGATTTAATTTTGAGGTCTAAACAGATGTTCCGCCTCATCATTCGCTGAGCGGATTTTCTAGATCGCAGAGATTGACTCTTTGAATATTTGGCGGGTAAGTAGACTGCGCAGGCATTTCTTAGAGTGCGTGAACACGACTTATAAAAAAGCTGTACTCTCTACAATTTTCACGTCTTTACTAAGGGTTCGGATAGCATGAAAGTAACGAAAACCAGTGTGGGGCTCCGTTGCTACTCTACGACAGGGTTTTGCTTTACAGTTAGCAGAAGATGCGGTGCGGGTATTCACTGGGTATGTCGAGATCGTACTATCTACAAGGCAAAGGATAACTACTACCAAGTCCATAATTGTTGCAGTGGCCGTAACTGGGACTCACACTCATGCTGGGGATTTAACTACGACCAACATACTTAAATTCCGTCAGAGCACGAAGAGAAAAGCAGCTAAGATATTTCGTCTTTTTGTATTTTGTGAAGTGGCAGTGTAGTTTCTAAACTGTTTTCTTGTGCGTTATTTTATTGCAGAGAAAGAAGCGACCCACCACATCAGATCCTACTTGATGCCGCCGCTACTGTCAGTGAGCATACGGCTTCCCAGATGCCTTCACCAAGAACGCTGAAACGTACCATTCGAAAGCGGAGACAAGCACGCCAGAGTCCGTACTTTCTCCCAAAACAGCGAGAAGACATAATTATACCAGACGAGTACAAGGCCATTCAAGTCTTTGTACCATAAATTCCTATTGAACTACCCAGTTCATCAATTTAGAACAATACGTTTTATATATTTTCCAGATGTCGGGGCTACACGACGAGCCCTTTCTTCATCATGACAGTGGTTCTGGCGACAAGGACCGTCTTCTGATTTTCGGCACACCGAAAAACTTTGAGCGCCTTTCTTCTACGAGGGCATGGTTAATGGACGGGACTTTCAAGGTTACGCTGTCGCTATCCTACCAGGTGTACACGGTGCATGTCCGTACCATGGTGCTGTGATTCCGCTTCTGCACGCTTTGCTTCCTAACCAGAAGGAGGAAACCTAGCGGCGGTAAGCTTCATTGCGCATGTTGCATGGTTCGAGTTTTCGTATGTCGCAAACTATAGCATCACTTTCATCTCGTTTTCAGACTTTTTTCGGTGCTCTCCGGCTTCATGTCAAGTGTGGAAGTCGAGGTAATCTACTGGCGACTTCGAGGCGGCCGTGATTGCAGCGTACCGCAGGCATTTCTCTCAAGCGAGGGTTCAAGGATGTTTCTTTCATCTGTGCCAATCGGTGTACCGGAAGCTGTGCAAGTTGGGCATGCAAGCGCGCTACTGCCAAGACGAAGATTTTGCTGTTCAGGTAATTACGTCGTATACCCTAAGCTTGAAAGTTAGCCATAATCTTATTGATAAACTAATACTTTATTCGACTTACCATGTCATAAAGCCTTCCAGAAAAATCCGTCCTTCTTTGGAACGTCATAATCTGTAGCATATTTTCACAAATTCATAGTATTATCGAGCCCAATCACAAGGGCAATCTTTAAACGAAATATTTTAATTCGTTTTATTAGCTCTTCTAGGCGTTCTCATTACTTATTTTATTTAATCAGTACGGTTTGTTCGTCTGCCTATAATAATTATTATCTTATGGCATGCATATGGTGCATAAACAACCAGTTGTGTGGCTGCCTCTTTCTTCACGTGCCAAAAAGAGGTTGAAAAATTCATATCACAGAATAACAAAGGAGCCTGTCAAGCCAATACAAAATTCCATCGACGTGTATGCCGATAAGTATTGTTTTTTTCTATATGCTTCCCAACCTCTGGGCCTTCCAGAGGTGCCTGCAGAATGAACAATACTACAAGAACTGAAGATGGCCCAGCTAGACGCGGGACAACCGCCGCCGCGTCTCGCACAGAAATATAAGAATGTGAATGAGCGCATATGTAGAGTTCTAGAAGAGCACATCACCGGATCTCCTCTCAGGACGCTTCGAAATATTGCTAGGAATATCCGGTTTTGAGTTCCATGCTGTAATAATTCGTACAAGCTCAATAAAATCGCATTTGTTATTTGTTTACTCTAAACCGTGTCATGGCATCTAGTTATATTTATTTCAAGGTCGGCGTCGTGTTTTGATCACAGCTGCCAACACGGTGCGTTAACTAATTCATAGGAATAAACAGAAGCAAATTCGTAGTTCTACAGTCAAACTCCGCGCCGTGACACGAGTGTTCCTTGTGACGATTATTCTGGCGTGACGACAATTCCTCGTACGAGATGCCCTGTGGCGAGTTGGCCTCCTTGACGAGTTCACCTATGACCAGTTGGCCTGTGACGACCGGTCTTCAAACAATAGGCCGCCCTATTGTTTGAAGACCGGTGGCTTCGCTGCGTTTCCATAGGAGCTAAGCATTTTTCTTGTTTTACTTTTTCCTCAGGTAAGTTCGCTCTTTGCAAATTCTATAGAAACAAATGCACGATCTGTGGGCAACGCCGCAAAAAAATCGTAGCGCGATAGGTTAAGAAACTGTATTTTGCGGTTGATTTAAAGAGCCTGGTCGCTATTTAAACAACCTTTTCTTATTTGTTTTTTTTTTTGGGGGGGGGGGCCGCAAGTTTGCTTTATTAAACGTTTAGTTTTTTTTTTTTTGTCATTCGCCATCTTATCAATTGTTATTTGTGACAATATGTCCCTGTGGAATTGTACTCCAGTGTGTGACCTCTGAAATACTTTCTCAGCTTTTCTTAAGCATTCTTTAAACGTGTCGCAATGCATTCCTGTAAACTTATTAGAGTATCAGGATTTTAGCTGTGTTTTACCATGTATTCTACTATTGGCATTTCCAAATACATATTTAGGAGAAAGCAGCTGAACAAACCAACCATACGCGTACAAATGAGAGGAGAACGTGAGAGACGCATTCAAGCGCTGGACTACCAACTGCGTTTAATGATACACTTCATATTCATCGACAGGCTAAGATCATTCATAACATATAGCTTGCTTCACTTTTTCTTTTTTTTTTCCACATTTCTAAACTAATGCATCCGGCTCGTTTGTCTACTTGTGTGCAGTACTTCCCTCTCGCAAGAACATCCTCTCCTCTCTGGTTAAGGTTACAGATGGTGAACTAACACAAATGTAGCCTTTCTCTTCTATGGTAAAAGCTTCTAAAACATCCCGTGTAAACCGGCTTTGATGGTGCCCCATGATAGTAACTTTTTCTAAATTTGCCTTGCACTTGCAGTCACGGCAATGTAGGGCTAAGTGACCTGCTGCCGTCACGTTCTTTAAACTATTGGCATGCTCCCGAGTCCTGTCGCTTATACTCCGCCCGCTCTGTCCGATGTAACAGCGGCCGCATGTCAGGGGTATGTGGTAAATATTCATGGGATTACACATAGGTTAAAAAATATGGCAAATCGGCTCGAGGTACAAGTGCTGTGTTCGGCGCCAAATAAGGCCTATTCGTTGTGCCGCAAGGTTAATCAGGGGCAAACCAGCAACAGCAAAAGCTGCGGCACCGCTCACAGGAACGTTTACGCCCAGTGCGACAAGGAGGCTATTTACAACATACCCCTGACATGCGGCGGCTGTAACATCGGACAGACCGGGCGGTGTATAAACGACAGGACTCGGGAACATGCCAATAGTTTAAAGGGCCCCTGAAAAAGAAAAAAAAGTTTTTTTTAAACAGTCTGGTTGGGACACGCGTGTCAAAAAATAAATTTTACGCGAAAAAAAAATTTTTCAGAGCAATATTGACGGCGAGAGATTTATTTGAAATTTTGCGCACAAATTCCAGGTCATTCAGCTCGGCTTCTCATTGGTAACGATGGTCATTCAAATCAGCTTCTCATTGGCCAATAGAATGAGTGACAGCTTTGATGTTGGTTATAAAATCTTCGTGATCTCTTGAAATCGCCTTTTGAATTACATATTTTTAGCTTTAAGAAACAATCCAACGAATGAACGTCGTAATTGTTTACAAACGTTTTACAAAATCGTTACTTCCGTTCGAATAAAACAACAAACAAAAGCTTCGCCATTTTGTTTTTCTGTCATGGTCGCCGCCTTGCAACGCGTCTCGCGTCCTCGGGTGGTTTTATAGTTTTATCGCGTTTATATGTGAAGACCTCCTGAAGAGGGCTAGTTGCTTGTGTTAGTTAGTCATGGCCGATTCACATGACGGACTGATCCGCGGAGGGTGACGACATGTCTGCGGTTCGTCTGTCTCCCAAGCGCATCCACACGAGGGATACGACGAGCAGACGACAGCGAGGACGGACCGAACCTGGTCGCCACCCCACAGTGCCGCGAAACTCCAACATCGCACCGTGGCACCGTTGTCCAAGAGAGAAATCGACGTTTGCTACCGCGATAAAGAATCGTACGCCGCTGTCACGTACAGATCGAGACAAAACACCGTGATAGGCTTCGCGCGAAGCGCCACTAGCTTTACTAACCCAAAGCATGAGAGTGACACAGGCATGGTCCAGCTCGAGAAGGGTTCCGCGTAGAAGCGACGAAGTTCTGGGCTCGCGAAGGGGCGCTTGGAGATGCCTTCACGCACTCCGCGCTCGTGCACAACACTCAAGTTCATTACAGCCACAAGAGAGGTCTTGCTCGGTGAAATCCTGATTGGACGTGCAAGAATCATCGCGGCGTGCTAGACGAGTTTTGACGGAAGCTTCTTGACGCGGACCCGGAGGAGTACAGGAACCTGCGTCGCGTCAGCCAAAGTTTCTGCAGTTCCTTTCACACGTGGAACGAAGAAACGCCCGACAAAATGAACCAGCGAACGCACAAAACACAACGATGCGCCACTTTTGTTTTCATCGCCCAGAAACAAAAACAAGAAAACAATGTACCGTTGCCAGACTAAACGCATTTCAAGTCAATCTCCCGCCAAAAATCCGCGAGTGAAAAAGGCGCTTGACTTTATCAGTCCGCGCGTCCGCGGACGAGGCGCGGATTGCAGGAATCGGTGACGTGCCGGTCACTTGCGTACACGGTCTGCGGACGAAAATCGCGATTCGGTCCGTCGTGTGAATCGGCTGTACGACGCGGTACGACGTGCAACCGGCAGACACAGGAAGTAGCAATGGCTCTCGTACGGGGCGCAGCCAAGCCAGCCAAGCAGCCAAGCCGATCCACTACGAAGAGGCGGGGAGGGCGGGGAGTACCTCTCCTCCACGCGCCCGAAATGCCGAGAGAGAGAAAAAGTGGAAAGGAGGTAACTACCGACTAAATTGCGTCTGGCGCAGTCAATATTGCTCTAAAAATTTTTTTGTTCGTGTAAAATTATTTTTTTGACACGCGTGTCCCAACAAGACTGTTTAAAAAAAACTTTTTTCTTCTCTTCAGGGGCCCTTTAAAGAACTTGACGGCAGCAGGTCACTTAGCCCGACATTGCCCCGACTGCAAGAGCAAGGCCAACTTAGACAAAGTTACTATCATAGGTCACCATCTTAACCGGTTTGCACGTGAGGTTTTAGAAGATTTAACCATAGAAGAGAAAGGCGACATGTGTGTTAGTTCAGCATCTGTGAACTTAACCAGTGAAGAGGGGATGTTTTTGCGAGGTGGAAGCACTGCGCACAAGTAGACAAACGAGCAGGATGCCCTAATTTAAAAATGAGGGAAAAAAAGGAAAAAGTGGAGCAAGCTATGTTTAGATTGATCTTAGCCTCTCGATGAAGATGAAGTGTTTCATTAAAACTCCAGTTAGTGAGTCCAGCGGTTGAGATGCGTCTCTCCCCGTTCTCCTCTCATTTGTATGGTTGGTTTGTTCAGCTGGTTTCTCCTAAATATGTTTTACCAACGCGGTCAACTCAAGGTATGTGCATGCGCATATATACTCACTGCCACTCTCGGGCACGCATTTAGTTTTTTTTTTATTTATTCACATATTTATTTATTTATGTATATAGGTATGTATGTATGCATGAATGTATTTGTGTATGTACAGATGTGTGCATGCATTTATTTAATTAATTTATTTATTTCAAATCCCCTTAGGGCCACGAGGCCCTGAGAGTGTTGCAGATTCCACAAAAACACACGCAACCAGGAAACCATAAAGGTGCCGACGGAGACTAACAAGGACTGGAAGAATACATACACGAAAAGATGTACCATATTCTCTGGAAGGTAACTATCACCTTTGTATAAGTTGCACACCCTATAAACGACTTTTTTTTCTTCAAAAACGTTGGTATAGCATACGTCGCACGTTATATTTATACGATTGGCGCGGCAAGAAAGCATTAATCAGCCGGCATATGTGTGTAAGAGATCGCGATATATGCGCAGGCGGGAGCCAGTTTCAATAGGGACCTTTAGCAAACGGTTACCGCGTTTCGCGTACCGCACTCCTGAGCCTGTGTAGCATGCTTTCAAGCGCGCGCCCTGCGGTCACGGTATTACGCCGGCGCGCGCTTAAAAGCATGCTTCAAAGGCTCCAGTAGTGCGGTACGCGGAACACGCTAACGATTTTTTTAAAGTCCCTTATATATTCACCAACGAATCGAACGAGAAATAGAACCGCCGGCGGCGAACCCGCGCAAATAAAATCCATTTTTAAAGAAACAAAATGAGCATAGGTTGCACCGTTATATATAAAAAGAGCGCAAACGTGCCTTTGCTAAAAGGGCACAAGTTCTCGCAAGGGCGCCAAAGCCAGGGTGTCAAGAGACGATCCAATATACAATCCCCTCGTTTGCGAACAGCACGCGCTCCGTCCTTTGCCAAAGCTTCTCCGGGCGTCGTGTTCTGTTTGCCTACGGAGGCGGCCAAGTCGGCGGCCTGGTTGACCAACTCGATTATACGCGTGCGTTTTCCTTACTGTATTTTGTGGCCAACGGGAGCAACTTATGCGCTCGTTCACGTGCGATCCCGGAAACTCCTGATTGCTCTCGAGGATTCTCGAAGGCACTTGAAGCGAGAAATGATGTCGGTGGCGCTAGAGCCGTCAGCCTCTTACAATCTGCAAGGAAGAGGTGCTCGCTTTTATTTTCTTCTTTCTTGTTTCGTTTGAGCGGTGGAGATGCAATATGTCGGATGGACAGCTTCAGAGTCGTGACGAATTGAGCGGGAAGTGGAGTGGCGTAGGGGTGCCCCTCAACGATGTTTTTTTTCTTTTGCTCCTTCTCCGTGATCAACAATTCTATCAAGTCATTTTTGATAGACGGGCTCGAGGGTTGCTAGAGGGTGCTATTCTAATTTGTCAGATGCTCTCGGGGTAGCTGCACGTGCGTAAGGAATCGCTACATCGTTGATTCACAAACGAAAAGCGTAGTAATAAAAAAAATGTGTTCATGGCATTTGCTCAAACGAAGCTCTGTGCACCCTGCCCTACAAAGCTCTGAGGAATGCCTGCCCGCGTTCTCTCTTGCCGAACACTTACAACCTCTCTTAACAAAATCAAAATGATAGAGGTACACTAATTTGGCAATGTTATCAAAGAAAAAAGGGCACATTAGAAGTGGCATAACCAAAAATATATATTTCGTGATAACATATGAACTGCTTGACTGGGTCGGTGGCAGAAGCAGACCTTGTAAATGCACGCATCGAACCGCTAAAACAAAGCTTACACTAGACATATATGAAAAGGATGCCTAATTGCCTATGCATAAAAAGATGCTGGGTATTTGATTGGTCATGTACCTCTCCGCTTGAACCCCTCGGAATCTGCAGTTTTGCTAAATAAATTAAATAAAGAAAAAGTGTGGCGACAAAAACGACTGGCGACCATGACGGTTTCATCCGCTGGCCTGCAGTCACTCCCATCGTCGACATCCCTGCAGGAACTGGCGCGACCAGGCTTGCAAACAACCATCCATTTCAACAGTGTAGCCTGCGTGAACTCTACTCGCCTCGGATGTTTCTTTTTCAATGCACCTTTCTATTCGTAGCCATTATTGCGTTGTACATTTTGCAGCCACACCTCCACTTTGTTTACCAACCCTAGCAACCAACAGACCTGAACACGGCCGCAATTAGCCCGCGTTTCAAATCTTCTCATTAGTTGAGCGCTGTGCAGTCTAATTATAAGCCGCTTACTGGAACTTGTCCACGCTGCCTAGTTCCATTTATCACGCCTGTCAGCGAATGAGCCGTTGACGAGCTGGACGATTGTCAAGTGTTGATTGACGGCTGCGGGCGTGGGACTCCAAGCACACCCCCAACAAAGACAGTGGCTTTGGTGAGGTGTCGGGCTGTATGAAAAGGGGCGCGACGATTATTCTGAACAAATATACGTTGAAAAGCTTCGACGATTTCGCTTTGCCACTTTGGTGTGCGCGGGGCGTTAACCTGACAAGACAGTTAGGCACCCCGACCGAGGACCAGGAGGTCATGCGCTAACAATGCTGGCAGCCTCGTAATTTTAACGAGGTTGAAGATCTCGAAGCCCATAGACAAAAAACACTTAGTGTGTTATTGAAATAGGTCACTTCGGTATATCCCGGAGTTCTTTTTAATTAATGATGTCCTCTCAAGTATGAATCAGTGAAGCTAAGCGAGCGTATAGGGGCGTGAATTGCTGAATGGAAACTTTCTGCACTCTATTTCGGTCGAACTTCTACCGCAGGCTACACTAAATCTGATGATAAAATAGCGCCATAACTGCAAGGTCCCGGCACTCGCCGCTTTTGCGCGTATGCTATCGCCTACTAAACCGATCACGCATAGTGAAAACGCCTCGATCCTACGCATTTTTTTATGCCTGATCATAGCCTCTAATACACTGACAAAGCCTGGCAGATCACCACGAGAAGCGGCCGCCCAAATGGAACAGGTGGAGCGGCGAACACTGGATGAGAGGAGAGTCACGCGACTGGCGCGCCGCTGTGGCGAGACGCCGAAACACACTTCTCCCGAACGAACAAGTGTGTTTCGGGTCCTCGCAGCTGCAAAAGCTGTGCGCTGACGTCCAGGTTTCCTGAGAAATGGCTCTGATGCTCTGTGCTACCAGATCCTCGGGCTCCAAATCTGCGACCGGGAACTCTATAGGGAGCGTGCGGCACCTAAAGGGGGCGCGTCGATCCAACTGATGTTCCCGCCAAACGACTCTGTTGGGAACCACACCGCGGCGCCACTGTCTTGTCGCACGCTTCTCATTATCACTTCGCAGCCAATCAGATTGCGGCGTTACTCATTATGAAGGCCGAAGAAGCAATCAGGCAGCGCATGAATATAATAAGCCCTGCAGTTCTTTGTTCAGTGAGAACGGCAGGGCATATTATGTTCATGCTCTGCCTGATTCCTTCTTCGGACTTCATAATTAGTAACACCGCAATCTGATTGGCTGCGGAGCGATAATGAAAAGCGTGCGACAATAACGCCGCAATCTGATTGGCTGCGGAGTGATAATAGAGAGCGTGCGACACCTAAGTGGGCGCGCCGATCCAACTGATGTTCCCGCCAAACGACTCTGCTGGGAGCCGCAACGCGACGCCACTGTCTTGTCGCACGCTTCCCATGGCTCCATCGTCGAACTGCCAGGCTTTGTGAGTATAGAGGAGGCTGTGGCCTGATTAATTTAGCCGATGATAGCAAATCTGCAAGGGCAACGAGTGCCGTGACGATGCAGTTTTTGGCGCTCTTCGATGGGATCCGTCAGATCGTAGGGTGGGCTGCGGTCGGACTCAGAGTTGAACGGAGTATCCTGACCTCGATCGCGAACATGAAGAACAACCGAGAGACGACTCGTCTCCTTTTTCAATCAATTGTCTTTTTCACCTTATCACTAATCACTCCAAGCTCCTTATCTAGTTAAAAGTTTTTTTATCAAAAAAAAAAGTCCCGTGTAACCTCTTCTTCGAGAGCGAACGTAACTTGATGTATGTTCATCTTCACCTCGAGTAAAGTAGTAAAACGAGTTGTGCTTTTTCGTGCAGGTACCATTCTTCTTTTTTTTTCTCTCTCTCTTAGGTGAACGGAGAGCATGTGTATTTAATAAAAGTTTCTTTTTATTACATTGTTGTGAGGCACTTTAGCAGGGGTGGGTTTTACAAGGCATTCATAAAACATCACAAGCCTCTATACTATCAAGACGAAATCGTTTCGAACGCAACATGGATGGTTGTTGTTTCTTCTGACAAACAAATCCTGTAGGAATTACTTGGCGCTAGATGCAAAAAGCGACGCTCAAAGTATTTTTATTTTTATTCTACGCGACACGGAGTATAAAAGCCAATAATATATTGCTTCCTTCTTAACTTCCGTCGCAGCATCCCCATGTATATCGAATTCTTTACTACGAAGATACATTCTACTTTACTCATTTGCACAAGACAGCGCGCCTACAGCGCCAAATCCTTTACCAGCGGTTTGAAAACCCCGCGTTCAAGAAAACTCAATCGCATGCAACTGTTTGCACTGCGCCGATGAAGTGGGTTCCCGCCGACAAACAGGGATGCCGGATTCGCCCAGACAGCAGAGGCGGCTGTCCCCGCTGTCTCGACAGGTTTCCACGACGATAGATGGCGCGCCAGCCCGCTCCCAATCCAAAGGGTAAAATCCTGACGCTGCGCGGATGCAGCCGTTCCAACTACGCGAAAGCTGTCGGCGCCGAGGCCATTAGATGTTCGCGAAGATGTATCGAAATTCTGAAGTGTATACCCTGCCATCTAAGCAATTTCCCGAGTTTTGCTTCGCGCTCTTTGACAATTGCCTAAGGAAAAGCATACCGACATCTCCCGCACAAACATCGGTTTGTCGTCCTTCGAAGCCATCGTGCCGGCTTTGAGGGGGCCCCAATGAAGCTATCAACCCGCATCGGTTGATTGGCTCGCCCGGCCCCCGCAAGGACGCGCCCTGCTGATCCAGTTAAAATAAAGCATCCCGGGGGAGTCGTGTCCCACGCACCGGGCGAGATCGACGGCGCATTCAGTGCGTCCCGATCTGGAAAAACCACTCCGAGCTGACCTTCAGATTACGATCTAAATCAGCGACGTCAAAGAGCGATCGGCGTGCAGAAGTGCTGCCATCGATCTCGTTGCTTACATTGTTAAGTAACGAACACCGCCCTCTATTCCGACAGAGCTCGCTGCGGCTTTCGGGGCAAATGCCGTCTGGATTGCCTCCGACTATAATAAAGGACTTTGCTTCTTTATAGGCCGAAGGTGTGCGTACAATGTGCTAGAAATGCAAAGTATAGCGACGAGGCTGGCTAGTGCTATACGGTGAAACCTCTTAGTGCGTGATGGCAAGAATGAAATGCCGTGCTTTCGGCCGTTCAAGGAAGTATTCTGAGAATACGTTTGTTAAAACTGTACCTTGCCGGTTTAATGAGTTTTATAGATCAACGCGCTGTTTACAAGCAAGATCGCAATTGCCCATACCAGTTGCGGGCTAATGCGAGCTGGTGTCTGCGCGCTGAGCAGGTGCAAAAATCAAATTCACATGAGCTGAACCCTCTGCAATGCGCCTTGACGACACCAGCGCCACTGTAGTGACCTCAACGCATAGCCACGTGCAGGGCTTTACACCATACGGTCGTGCCTGAAACGTCTTCTCCAAACCCGTGAAAATTGCTTTTCCGCAGTTTTGTTCCTCCTTCACTTCTAAGCGGGTACGCAAAACCAACTCTTAATAATATTTTTAACATGTTTTAGAATATTGCTTTGAAGACATGCGATCAAGCATGGCTCCATTTTGATACGTGAACAGTCGACAGAATAAAACGTGCTGTGAAGGACCAACATATGTTAAATCGGAGAGAAATTATTTTCTTAAGACACAGTATAGCATCTTTGATATTTAGTTGGTTTCTGAAAATGACACCATCGTGAGAGACTTCTAAAGTTATCTGCCCGGATTTAGTTGATTTCGAAAATGACGACACCGTGAAAACTTCTACAGTTATCAATCGGAATTGAAAGCCAAAACGGTAAAGTCGGCTTATTATTTACGGCTAACAAGTTCGCTCAACTCAAATAGACCGATCTCACCAGCCAGTTTGACTACGCCACCGCTGCCGCAATGCATCGAGGGAACTTAGTCTTTCTGCGCGTGCGACAACCCGCCAGAGCTCTGCGCGTGCAGGGCACGAACAATCTGGTGCATTGCCGATTGCCTCCTGTGAACTAAAGTTATGGCTGCCTCGCGCATGCGTCGAACGCTTGGTGAGATCGGTCTATTGATTTTTGATGCGAATAGCATTCTTTGGATACTTCACGCACTTTTCGTCTATGTATCTATCTATCTATCTATCTGGCTATCTAACCTCTTACGCCGCGGGTCGATAAATAAATAAAAAAGACCGGCGCCGGCTGGGATTCGAACCGTTGACCCTTTGATCAGCAGGCAGACGCGCTAACCACAGAGCTATGAAGGCAGTCATTCAACGCACTCTAAACGGTTGTTTATATCTTTACCATAGACGCGCTTACAGCGCTGTACAGCTACCGGTGCGTGCGCGTTCCATGCACGAGCTCATTCCGCTCTCGTGAGGCTGAGCACGGCCGCTAGCTCACCCTCTCCCGCGCTCGGGAGAGGGTGATGTAGCGGCCGTGCTCACCCTCACGAGAGCGGAATGAGCCCTCGTGCATGGAACGCGCGCGCACCGGTAGCTGTGACAGCGCTGTAGCCGCGTCCTATGGTAAAGATATAAACAACCGTTTAGAGTACCGTTGGTTGAGACTAGCTGAGACGCCAGAAAGTCTGGTCGGTACCATTTTGAGTGTTTGTGCGTATGGCGCGTGCTTTGCCTGCCTTCCTAAGTGACACAAACGCACGTGCTGGGCTGCGGAGATCGTGCGCAGGGCTGTGAAAGTGTCAACAAATTTAGAATCGCCTCAAGAGTGGGCTGGCGTATCTAGAGTGTGCCGGCCACCTGACGAACGCGCATAACTCCGCACCGTTTGATGCTATTTGCATTAACGTAGATAATCATCCCAAAGGATGGTTCTGTTTATTTTTTTTACAAACGATTTTGATAACTTTGCGAGGCATTCAGTTTAAGCTTCGTTGAGAACCCCCAGGCGGTGTCTAAACGTGAACGAATGCTTACAAATGCCTCGCGTACCATCGATCATCTCTCCATGAGCGTCTGTAAAGGTTGGGTGGCTGTAATATGTTGAGCAGTAATTTAGTATTTCAAATGTTGTCCCACGGCCACTCGACCCAAGAATCGGCAGGCCGCACCAACAGGGGTGTTTGTGCGGCCTGCCGATTTTTTCCGAAAACAAAAGAGCGCGCGTGAGAGGAGAACTTCTCACATCTGCCGTGGGGGCGCTGCACATCGGTGAGTGGTAAAGTCCCTAGTGAGTGGTCTTGTGAGCTGAAAGCTAGAAAAGGCGCCCAACGCGCTCTTGCTCCGCGACCCAGATAAAATATCTGCCCGTCATTGGCTTCGCCGATACCGAGGTGCTGCCGCGGTTGCAGAAGGCCGCAAAACTCGCTTTCCCTCCACCTTTTCACCGCTTTGTGCGGAGAAAATATCGTAGTGTCACCATGTGCTCGCGTGTGTGGTTCGTGTTGGCATTTTGGAGGCTGCCAGAAGTGGAAGTGCGCCCTCTAATTCTGAGTGCCAGACGGCGATAAAACGTGCCAGCTGAACTCCTGAAACAGGAAATCCTGCAGTTCCTGAGGCAGCCTTTGGTGTGCTTTAGAAAATTCAGCACTTGAGGAAGTACAATGAAGTCTCTTCCGAACTCTAGTTCGCACCGCTGACTTACATGGCTGGCTACTTGGCCTCCGTTTGCGAACGAAAGGTTACCATTTTTATTTGTAGAAATTGTCGTAATTTCGAAGTAATTAGCTGGAACATTCAGCTTAGCAAAGCAATAGAAATGTCTGAGTGAAAGCAAGGAAGGCTAATGTGTAGAACCCGCTCAACTTTGCAGGTGACGTGTCCCGAATGCAAGCGCAACTCAAGGAAAATGCATCAAGTGACGGAGCATATCAGTTCGTCGAGAGGGCTCCACAGTCGGCAGAGATTCGTCGTTGTGGACGGATTGGTAAGGTCCTCTCGAGTGCTGCACGTGCTTCCACACCCTAGGGACTGCCCGCTGATGTGGTGTACTAACTGCAGAGACCCGTGCCACAGCGAAGAGCTCTGCGAACTCTTTCTCAGGAAGCTCCTCAGACCTCTTTTGGCAAACTGGGCTGGTGACTTAAACAGCTCTCTAGAGAATATATTGAGGCTTTCGCGGAAGCCTCTTTCCCGAAAGGTACTCCGCTTGTGAACTATATGACTCCCTTTGTCTCATTTTGTGAACAATGAAGTTTACGTTGCAAGTTAAGCACGCGGAATCTGTTTTTATATCGTCCTTCGCAGATGAATAAAAGGCTCAGCTCGAGCGTGCTCGAGCGTCGGTTAAAACCGGAAATTATACGGCCTAGCTATATTCAACTATAACTCCTATATTCAGTGGTAATAAAAACGGGGCAACACTTACAGGACAAAAAAGAACGACAATTCGCTCATAATGCCAGCTGAATGCGGCCCTAACGCGCAGCCTGCAGCTGAGTGAGCTTTTCGCAGAAAGAATCGTGTGCTTTTATTCTACAGAGATTTGTCACATCATTCATATCAATCTGACACTCGTTTCAATTCAAGACTTGCCGCTTCACGAAAAACAATCTAAAAAAAGCCTCACCGGGCCATGCCGGGCGGACTGCTCCTCTCTCGCCGATAACGAGCGCCACGGCTGGCGCTGCGGGGTAAAGTAGAACTATAGCTCTTACCGGCGGAGTGAGGCATACGGCAGGCCGCTCCCAAGGGGAGTCCTAATCGAGCGGCCGTGGTTCTTCGAAGGACGCGGTGCGAACATGTATCTTGGGCCTAGGAGTAAAACGTATAGGTTCCCAAATTCCTCCTCAGTATTAAATAATATTTTATATAATTATTCTTTAATATATAACGATTAATTGAGTTGTTTTGGTTGAAATAAAGTCTACACAGTTTTACTTCCCTCACAAAGTTGTGAGTTTTTGCTATCTGTGAAATGTACAAAATAAATACTTCTCAACTATTTTTATTACTCGAGAGTAGCTCTTATGACTATGCAAAAGTGCCCGGCGCTAATTTTTCTGGGAGATTACTGGTAAAGTTTACCGCAATCTTCGAAGCTGTTTATGGCAACTATCGAGGCGCCAGTTAAAGTTTCGCTCATCCTGAACATACAAAATGCGATTAACACTTTCCCAACGAAGCTGGTGAGCTAGATTTTAAAATGGCAATAAATTTTGCCGTTGGTTTGTTTTCTCTGTTTTTCTTTGATCATAACGATACACTTCCAACAGCTAACTGAGGAATTAAGTTTGGCATACCACTTATTACCCAGAGTGCTTTGTTTCTATTTTAGAAAAAAAATAGGTGTTGATCTTATTTCGATGCACGATCTCATTCCGCAAAAACTAGCCTTCAATATGTGTTAGATAGTGTAAGTTGTCGGTTTTATCTACGAAGCACCGCTGATATTCAGTCACCCGATATATTTCACTAGAATCTTAAATTATATCGAATGTTTTCACACGTTTTCAAAGTCTTACACCCGTTGGAAGTTCCAAAATTTGATCATTCAACGACTCACGAATAAAGTACAGAAATACTCTTGGAAACCATCACGGTGAGAAATCGAGTATAATACCTGGCGATAAAGTATTGACAATTTACTATGGTGACGTCCATTTTCACTGCTGTATCGCCGAGCCCATGCTAACTATAACAGCCAACAACTTAAAAGAAACCGCAGGGCGTGATTTGTTATTTCTATGATTCTTGCCTTGTGATTGGTTCTTCGACGTTCTTATCGGTATCGGCTAATGGCGCAATCTCATTGGTGATGGAGCGATAATGAAATGCACGGAACTCTCCACGCCCTATTTTTCTTAAGCTGTCAGGGGGACCCCATGACATTCAACTAAAAAAAACATCAATTGTTTTTGGTCATATGCCAAACGGTCATGGCTCGCCGTCACGTCGTCCTAATACCCCACATCTGTGTGGCTATCAAAACGATAATGAGATTTTTGCGGTGCGAGGGTTGAGGAAGTAGGCTGCCAAGTTTTTCGACGATTGATATATGCGACGTGCGGTATAAGGAGGCAGCTTCTGGCACCCTTCAGCGTTCGAATGACGTTTAGTCACGCTCTTCTATATCGAAACGCATTTCATAGAAATTCGCAGTATATTCACATTCGCGACGGGGTCCTCGCATCATCGACGTGACTGCCAACATTAGGACACCGCCGATTGCGTGCACGCAGACAGAAAAACGGGCTTACAAAGTGTAAGCTCCAATGGTGCGCCATTCTCAAGGTTTGTATCGGGAGTGGGAAAGTTTACGGAAATCTTTGCGCCTGCTAGGTGCTCTTTTTTATTTTTTATGCGATAGTTTTTGTTTGTCTTTTGTCGAATTATACGCGCTTTTGTGTTTGTGGTTTTCTTTTAACCAACGAAGACGGCACGCATCTGTTATATAACTAATTCAATAGTGCATATAGGAGGTATTGCGTCCAATAAATTTGATATCATATAGTAGCTTCTGAGCAGCAAATGAAGCTACCAAAAATGTTATCATGTTTATATACATATCTTGCTTATATTCTAATAACAAAATATAAACGTTTGCATAGCAGTAATGCTACAACAGTCGTTCGTTTGCTGTGGGACGTCCGTCCGCAGGAAGTAGACAGTTATATCAGAAAAACTAGAGGGATTGATTTTCAATATGACAGAAGATGCATGGTAGTTCAATAAATATATACGGTATCTACCGGGCGTTTCATTTTAATTCAAACAGATTTATTACAAAACATTCGTAAAAGATGCACTAATAGGGTTTGTGTAGGTGAGTTATACGGCCAAGGGGACATTATGTAGCTGGCTAATCTTTGCGATAAGCCGGCTAATTGTTTACAATTCGTTAATTAACTTTTAACTAGTGAAAAATAGACATACGGTCTGGTTCCAATTAGAAACTTACTGAGCGTCATTGAAAACCACTAAATCAACTCTTTTTAGAACGACTTGAAGCTCGTGGGAAACTCGGGGCGCGCCAAAGTTACCACTCGTGAAGCAGGCGCAAAGGTAGCAGTGGCGGAATGCGATAATGGTCTAATCATCCGCGTTCCGCCACTGCTAGCTTTGCGCCTGCTTCACGAGTTGTAACTTTGGCGCGCCCCCGAGTTTCCCACGAGCTTCAAGTCGTTCTAAAAAAGTTGGTTTAGTGGTTTTCGATAACACTCTTTATGTTTCTAATTGGAACCATATGTCTGTTTTCCCTACTTAAAAAGTTAATTAACGAATTTTAATTAATTAGCCAACTTATCGCAAAAATTAGCCACCTACATATTGTCCCCCTGGCCGAAAAACTCACCTGCACAAACCGTATTAGTGCATTTTTACGGATTTTGTTCGTATTATAATCTGTCCGAATAAAATGGAACACCCGGTAAATGTCTTACAGAAATTACTAAGCAGTCTATTGAGAAAAAAAAGTTTATGCAGCAGAAGACGACTCAAAATGGCATCACAATATAATAACAATCCGTGCAGCGATTTCGCAAACAATATGTTTGCAGGCGCGCAAACAGAGTTCTGACGCGCTTCTATCTGATGCAGAAACGACTATATCCTGGACAACAATTATTTATTGGTCACGGTGGCTTGCCGATAATCGTTTCTTTAACCTGAGATATACCGCCATCAAAAAAGTGATTAGCTTACTCATTTATACGTAACATCGTCTACTGAGTTATCGATATTTCCATGCAAGAACACTTGCCTATATTACTGAAAAGGCCGGTTAACGGCCACTACGACAGTGAAAGAAAACAACAACAACAAAGTTGCAGACGGCCCTCAAAATGTTTGGGCACAGCGTAGCAGACAAACCGGCGGTAGCCTTAACCAGAGGTTTTTATGTTGTTGTATCTTTGGCAATCAAATCTCCAATAACGACGTATCTCCCATGTAATTTTACAAAGCGATAAATTGGAAAAGCGAAACGTTGTATGGCAGACAGACGAGATTGCCCTACAAGCGTGAGCAAATTCGGTTCAGTGTAGCGTTCCTTTTTAATTACAACAATAATCAGGTTTAATCTCATTTCGTCAGTATAAAACCTCACAGGTTCATTTTGGAATTTCTCGGGTTGTTATGGGCAAACGACTTGACGGGTACATCAGCATTGCTACAATATGGGATAAATGAAAGTTGTATGGGTTGTTTTCATTGATGCTTTTAGGAAAATGTTTAATTGTAAGCTTAATAAATTCGAGCTTAGTTAGCAGTCGTACTTGGCCCAGAAACGATTGTGTGTAGAGTACACATCAGTGTACCTGATAACTACTGCTGTAAGCATTTACTCTCTTTCTGTCGGTTGGCATAAAAGGCTGCAATTCGTTACAATGCTTACATGAAGGAATTGTGTTCATACCTTTGTATTTTACCTGTGACACCAGGCAAAAAACTGCGATTCTTATCCCACAGATAACTATAAGTCGTAGAAAACAATATAGGCGTAAGTGTTCAGTCGTGTTTTGCTAACTACAGCGAAAAGGTAACGTAGTGAATAAAAATTGAAAAATAACGTTTTCGATTACGTTTCGGGTGTCGGCCCGGAACGTTGTATATTCCTTCCCGTCCGCGTCCTTTTTTAATGTAGCATAATCATATATTGTTTGCGATTTCATGTATAAAAAAGCTAGACAACTAATTGTAGGCACAGGGCTCGAAAGCCACGTGATAAGGAAAGTTTGGCGGAGGTTTAAAACGACTGCTCGCTTAGCGTTTGCAATCTCGTGCATGTAACAATATTGCTTGAGACGTTTCATGTTCACATTATATGGACAGTACGGACACAGTTTACATTGTCACATGCCATTGGGAGCTTCACAACTAGGTAATTCACATAAATTGCATTATGATATACCCAACATCGAGGTAGAGATCGAGCGGCTAACTTGTTCACGAACACCCTTTCAAAGTCTAGGCTGAAATAGAGTAATTTTAGAGCGCAGCTCTTAGGCGCCCGTTTCCGGCTTGAGCGGCGTCGCCGTCGGCGTAACCGCGGTGACGTCTCGGCACCATGCCGAAACGTCGCCCCTTGACCCTTGTGACGTCATGATTGACGTCACACAATCCCCGTGAGGTCACGTGACCCCATGAGGTCACGTGACCCCGTGAGTTCACGTGACCCCGGTGACGTCACTTGACCACTCGTGAGGTCACGAGGGTCATGTGACCTCATGGTTACGCCGACGGCGACGCCGACGCCGCTCGGAGGGAGGAGTAGCAGGCAGGATGAAGAGGTGAGGGGGAGGGAGGAGGGGTATTACCTCCCCTCAGTACCCTGACCTCCTCCTCCTCGAGAGCTGCGCTCTAATTCGGTGTTACAGGGAGTTGTAAACGGTTTTCATTTTTTAAATATTATTAAGACAATTAATGCTAATTGTTCGTTCCAGTCTCTCAGAGCAGATCGGTCAGAAATGGGAAGGATGTATATAATATCTAACGGTATTCATAGGTTCGTACATTAATCTGTCGGTAAGGTATTTACCCTTCCTACTCTTATATATGCAGTCCACTAAAAACAGAACGGTGCCTAAAGGTAACTTCTGAATTACATAAAACCATACCAGAACCTTCTGCGGCAACGCAACGACATCAAATCTATTGAATTCATCTGATTTTAGCTTGCCTAGCGAGCTCGATATTCTTTGTAAAAAGAGTTTCAAGTTTTTGTAAAATATAATTTTTAGAGCACCTAATGATAAAACTTAATTATAATCAAATATGTTTATTATTTCGCGTAAGTTCGAGCTTTGAAACTGCTAAAAATGTATTTAAGTTCTTTTTACCCCTTAATTTGTGTAAGACTAAAGCTCTAGGCTGGATCTGCACCCTGTTGGTGTCGTTCACAATAGTTAAGATACCGCAATAACAAACAAAACATTCCCAGGGCTGGGCAGATATGCTAAACATAATTTACTTTGTCTTGATCATTCTAATAAACCAAAACATCGCCCAATGTGACTTGTGTGCATTATGTGCGCGTTATAATTTTTTTTTGCCTGGTTTCGAATACGTTGCACACAAGACACACTTATGAGCTCCCTGAAATTAACGAACGATCAAGAGAAGTTTAACTCTACCCAGGACACGTGACGTCGTGAGATCACGTGGGGAGCTATGTTGCGTAAGTCGGGAGCCAGCTGCGCGCTCCGAGTCATCTGATACCGCAGGCTCCGGTGAGTCATACTATAGTCCATCTGCTTGTGCTCCCGTTTGTTGAGGCGCAGAGCAAAGGCGCCGGATGCTAATCACTTGGTCCGGGGTTCGAATCCTGCTGCGCTGTTAAATGCGTTTTATTGAATTGCAGACCCATGTTAACTTGCTGCCTTTCTAGCTATTCTCATTCGCGGATTTCCTGGTAAAAGTTTCTTGCTCACATAGCGTATGGGACCACTCCACATCATAAGCCATACAGTTCGTTCCTCTTTCTGCTTCGCTCCACGGAGCTCCCCCTTATTCTATTTTCTTTTCTTCGTATACCCTGGTTTATTCCCTGTCCTAGTGATCACTTCTGAAAGCTCTTAAATAATCTTTCTAGACAATATAGCAACGTGCCATCATTACAAAATAAAAGAATGCTACCTGATTATTTCTAATGCCTCCGAGTCCAATCTTCACAGTCGCAATGATTGCTAGGGGTAAGCCGGTCAAGCCAGCTACATACTCGCACAGATTATGTAAGACACTGCCTAATGTCTCGCTCTTCCCGTTAATTTATGACCAAAACGAAACCGCAAGTTTGTAATCCGAAAGATTCCGCGATACCAAGACATAGGTGATTTTTTTTCCGGAACAATAAACAATGGCCAGGTTCGTCTGTTTTCTCAGGCGGTCAAATAGCTACAATGTGAGAAAGAGACGGCACCTCAGATTTTGGCCTATATAGCACTGTGTCTTATGGAACTTACGAGCCGCCGTTATCTTGAACAACACCTCGCAAACTCGGCGCTTTTGATTACTTTCTCTCTCTATCTCTCTCTCTCTCTCTTACTCTCTTTCTTTCTCTCACTTCCATTGTCTGCCTTTTTTCACGCATATGTTGGTAGGGCTCTGTGTGATGAGTCGAGCGCTCATTAGCGGTAGACCTGTTGACCCCTACGGTACATGTCTTCATTGTTCCCGGAAAGTGTTGCGCGAATTACGAACAATAATGGGCTCCATTATCATCTCGGGTGGAAAGCAATCTTCAAATAAAAAGATACAAAATAAAAATAAAAATTCTCAATACGTAGTGGTTTGAATCTTAGGATATATATCTTTGTGTGGCAACAGCGTAAAAAAATAATGTCCCGGACACATCAACGGTTCTGACGCAACATTTATTTTTTTCTTGCTGCCTACGCTCGGTGGCCGAGGATACTAGTGCATAATACACAGGCAGTATGTCAACCGAGAGCTGGCCTTTTAGGCTCAGACATGATCAGACATAATGATAATGCATGATGAGACTTGAATGGACATGATAATATTATTGTGGCAAAAACACCGCAATATTTTTTGGGAGCCATGACCCTCAGCTTGAAATACGTTTTCTTGAGAAGTGAATATGTAAACCCAGTTTAATGAAGTACAATTTTGCGTTCAGCGTGCGCAAAATTGTACTTCATTAAACTGTCTGTTTTTCTGTTACTTTTGCTCTTCTAAAAAACCCCTCAGTCTCAGGGTAAACGACGAAATGGTTGACTTCCACCAGCTAGCCTGTACTATGACTCTTTTTGCGGAATATTAGTCATTTCACGCGAAGAAATATTTCTCGCACATTAGGTCGCGCAGAGAACATTTTGACACAAACATGCAATATGCGTCCCTAGATGGTTAGCTGCTTGTCTGGTGATTCCTTTCGAAGCTTAATTCACTCTGACGGAGCTCGCCACACCCGCCCTTTAGGAATCGGAACCTAGTTAATACGCCGCACGCGTCAACACGTCGGCTTGAATCAGAAAGAAAATAGAAACAATCTCACGGTCCAGACGGCCCTGAGCGACATGTTTCCAACAAAGGAAGCCTCAGGAACTCAGACAAGCGTCGTGTCGTTACCAGGTCACCAAAGAATGCCAAAAGAGCAACAAATAATCCACAGCACCCGCAAAACAACAACATGGAGGTTAACTCAACGTGACTCTCTCGTCAGCGAGCGAGAAAGGAAAACACTTGTTTACCTCAGGAACTCGTGGGGAAAAAGAAATAAATGAAACGAAAAACCCGCTGAAATTTCGGACAGATGCAGTTTCATTTCCAAGGTTTAGGTCATTGACCTTTTCCCTCTCTAAATTATTCCAGTACGTGTGCTGTCCCCCAAGGCACACCGAGAGCCAACCACTTTAATCAACGAAAAAAAAGCCAGCAAATCACGAAAACAGAAAAACAAAAAAAGTTTTCCTCCCCAAAAATATTAATGCTTAATATGTCAAATTGTGCTTGACGCTTGACACGTTCGTGTCTTACATCACTGGTTTTAATCGTAGATCAAAACGCCATGTTTTAACCTTTCCTTTCGACTTGGATTAATGACGAGGTCGTCGATATGCCTTAACACAGTGGTTCTCAAATGGGGGTCCGCGGATCCTTTGGGGTCCGCGAAGGCATTCTAGGGATCCGCGAAGCCCTGCCTCGTCAGTCAAGCCCGGCACTAAAAGTTGTCTGTTATCCGATTGAGAAAAAAAAACGACCGCATCTCCACGTTGTGAATGATGTTGATTGGGGCGAAGCTCGGGTGGTGCTGATGATACTGACTTTGGTCATAGGTATTGCTGCTTGCTGTCGGCGTTGACGCTTTGCCGCCGCTTCCCGAGCTCTCAACTCCGGGTCCGCTTGGCGTTTTTGACGCTGTGCAGCAGCTTCTCGCGCCCTGGTCTCCGGAGCAGCTTGCTGTCTACGTAGACGCTGAGGCGCTGCATGCCGAGCTTTTCGGTCCTTTTCATTCATGGCAGTAGGAGAATGTGTGGTTTTCTTCTTTTTCTTTTTTTAAGCAGACAGATGGGATGGCATCTCAGAACCCCCTACTCTTTTTTTTTCTTCTTTTCTTTTTTCATAATTTTTTTTTCATCTTTTTTTTTCAATTTTTTTTTGCCCTACACGAGCACGTGAGCATGTGCTCACGTGCTCGTGAGCACGTGATCTCACGAGCAGAAGCACGAGCACCCGACGCCGGCCTACGGAGGACGGCGGACGGCGGACGGACATACGGACATGGCTAGCCCCTAAGGAGCTTCGCCCCTAAAACGTTCCAATTTTCGGGTGAGTTTTCTCGTGTGTATGTCAATGAGAGAAGTCTACTTCACACCAGCCCTTAGTTATATTCTCTTATTAAAATATTCTCATAATTAAGCTATACCTTTCTATTCCCCTCACCACGAACAGGGTCCTCCATCATCTCCGCCGATCCACAAGGGGTCCGCGAGACATCAATGGTTGAGAACCACTGCCTTAACACGTCGTATCAACTGGCTTAGCAAAAGATTCTGGGCAATGAGCATTTTACGCTAGGCTACGTTCTAGTAGTTCTGTTACCTATAGTATAGTTTACCAAGACGCTCGTTAAGAATATAATTTCATAGCCTTTATAAAACGTCTGTAAGTGTGTATGAAGGCTTCATACTTTTTGCAAGTATTCGACGTCATCTATCGGTAAAACAAAAAGCGTTATTAGTGGCCTGCAAACAAAACGAACACTTACCAGCGACAACGCCTGTTGTGAACGAGAGCGGAAAAAATTTACGGCGTGTTGCAATTATTACACTGAGTTTCTCCCGATTCCACGCTATTTTTGGCTCCCGATACAGCTCCTTACGCGTATGCGGAAAAACTTGTGGAGTTAGTCAACGGGACGATTTCAACAATCTCACTTGCGCGTTTTCCTGTGCGTCGCATCACTTGATTTACGAAGGGGGGGGGGGGGTGCTCAGCAATTAACTCGGTAGTCTTCTTCCGGCTACCCAAATTTGCTTACCCAATAAGTGTAAGCACCTCTGGAAGCCGGCTAAAGGCTATACACCACTTTTAAAAAGTCAGACAAAAGTGAAAAAAGCACGATATCGCTGGGTACACTGGGTAGAGGACGCCATCTCGGAGGATGTTCCCGTATTGTTTACGTCGCCCCAGTAGAAGGTCCGTTAAGTTCCGTAGTGTGGTGAAGAGGTCGTGGGTGGAAAACAACTGTCGTTTCTTTATGACGCGCAAAGAAATTATCTGTTTTCATGACTTGAGTAAGGCCAATGACTGAGTGGTACCATTAATTATTAAGAGTGAGGATGGATTAGTTCCTTGAACGGTTTTTTTGTGTGTTTCCTTTCGGTGAAACGCTCGCAGCCACCTTGTTGTGAAATATAAGTCTGTGTTCGTGGCTACTGCGAGTTGAGAGGCTTGCGGTTGCATCATCCTGTTATTCTAGAGTTCATTCCCGATCAGTCGCGAGATTATGTCGACACGCAGTGCGCAGTGGTCGGAGGTCCGGTGACTACGGGTCTGACCGATTGCTAGTCGCTGAACTCGCAAGTCCTCTGACTGACAAACTCGCTAGCAGCTATTTCGGACATTTATGCACAGCTAAAAATAAGTTATCCCCAGTCATCATGTTTACATTCCGGTGCTTGCACTCAACGCGACTGCTGATCAATCTCAGCCGCGCTACCAACCCGTACTGCTAACCCATAGCGCCCGTACGCACCGCGTGCGCACCGCTTCTCCGCTTGTCGCCCGCCGCCATTGTTGTCTTCTCTTTTGGACTTTGGCTCGGATACGAGATCGGCCAAAAACTGAATCCTCCAAAAGGCTCGCTCCGCCTCGAAGGTCAGACGTCATAGCGATGTCGTGCGGCCATTGGCGGCGTCCGCGTTCCTTCTTCAGGTGATTGACAGGCCTCGGTGAGGTTTCAGCAAAAGACTGCTCCAGAAGCGAGGGGCACGCGCCACGTTTTTCGTAGGCGGGCCACCTTTTTTGGTCGCGTTCACACGGGAGGGGAATCTGTTCCTCGGAAGCCTAGTTTCGCTACACAAGTTTCGCCAACAAGATGCATCGCGTGAATAGACCTTAAGATTCTCTTGCTTGCAACCACTTTGAAACGGTGCGGACGCCCGATTCGCAATGAAGATGGGTGAACGTCACACGCGAACAGTAGCAAGCGCCACTGGTGCGACATCCTCTGGCTTCGAGTGTGATTAATGCGCCGGGAAGAGAAGAGCTCCGAGGCCATTTTCGGGCGCAATTTAGGAAACAAATGACCTCCGTTCCCTCACCGGAGGAATAGTGGCCCCCATATGACCAGGAGGAAGCCGCAAAGTGGACACGCCGGTGCGGAAACCGCGTCCCTCGTGTCCGTTCGCTGCAGGGTGCGGGCCTTTGTGGGGCTTCCTACTTGGCTGACGAGACTATATATATAACCAACCGCCGCTTTCGCACGAGACGGGCGATGCGCGCACGGGGGCCTCCGGAACGGTAATGTTCACTTGTGGACATTCACCTTCCAACGGGCACACGACGTAACAAAAAAACTGCCTAAAAAATAATCTATATATATATATTTTATCTTTAACGACAGTAGATCTTTAAAGAAGTCTATTTGAAATAGCGTAATTGGCGACAAGCTTGCTCTACTAACGGATCTCTAACGTCCTAAAGACCTAAATGATGACAACACGTGATCGATTTACTCGCAATGAATAATGACAATCAAGGTCAAACGACACGCTTGAGGATCACGCTCACAGTCGAAACCATGCGTCACGTGTCTGAGTCAATTATACGCCAGCAAGTGATCGTCAGCGCTGCTCCACGCGATCGGAACGCGCGGAGTTTGATATCTGAGATGCGCTCCGGCTCGTTGCCCATATTACGGCACTGACGTCACTACTGCACAGCGCAAGCTTGTGCTCTCGCAGCGAAGGTTTGTTTTGTGACATGTTTGTCCTAATTAGGCTGTTTTAAAAAAACTTTTTTTTCTTTGCAGTTACCTTTCAAGGTGCTTTAATGAGGTTCATTGAGATCGCGTAAATTTGACAATAGCTTGCTCGGCTGGCTCTTAGCATCCTAGCAATCCCTAAATGGTGACAATACGCGGCCTGATTTCTCTATTAAAATAACAATCAAAGATCGAACACACCGAGGACCACGTTCCGAAACCATGCGCCACGGTCAGTCAATAGCGAGCAAAGCGATCCTCGCGCCTCCTACCGATGGAACCGCGGAGTGATATCTCGAATGCGCGCGGCTCGTTGCCTATACAGCCCAGCGAGCGAGCGCTCGGAGAGCTGACGATCGGACACATCACTTCCGCGAAGGAAAAAAAATGAAAATATAGTGCGCTGCTTTGAGACAATTGTTCCAGTATTATGTTTCCTCTCCTAAATTTTTATTTTATTTACAAAAGCATACACATTTTGTAATAACTGCGTTTGCAATCTCAACGAAATGTCGCGTTTTCATTGGTCGCATGTCGTCATGGCTGCGGGAACAATGCTCCTCCCATCGCCGGAGACGACCTCGGTGTGTTCGACCTTTAATTGCTTTTTTAATTAGGAAATCGGCCGCGTATCCTTATGATTTCTGGGTTTCTAGGATGTTTGGAGTCCGAAGAGTGAGTTATCGCCATATTTAGGTGATCTCAGAAACCTCCTCAGGGCACCTTTAAATTAGCGAGGTTTCGCATCGTATTTCGTGCTAAAATTTAGGGAGGAATCACGCTGTCGTCCCATCGCTACGTCACAGTTTTGCGTGACGTCATGCGACATGACGTCGCAAACATAGCTTTAAATTGAGCATAGATTTTTGTTCGCTAATTTTAATGTGGAATCACAACGTCGTGACATTGTTAAGTCAAAGCGACGCGTGGCGAAATGTCATGTGACATGAACGTTTTTCCGCTACATTTAGCGCAGAAATTTTCCCGCTAAAGTTAGAAAGGAAATTTTTCCGCTAAATTCAGCCGGAGCTTAGTGTTACGACGTTATGGCGTTACATGACGTCACCATGCCACGTGATAGTATGATGTCACGTGATGTCGCAGTGTCCCGTAAACTCCGTCCGCTAAATTTAGATGAACGTAAATGTGCTAAATTTAAACACGACAGTGCAACTGTGAGCAGCATTTTGCAGCGTTTCAGTAGTCGCTGCAGTTGGTTTGCGGGACATGTCAAAGAGCCGTGAATTTGTGTTTTTATTGGTCATTGAGAACGGAGAGCTTTGGTACGGCCTTAGATTGATCTGGTATTGACAGAGCTAAGTTTATAAACCTTGGTCGGTAACAAAAATGCCAAATCGTTATGTTCATTCGCCGGTATTCGCTAGTCCACAGAATGGCGATTATACCTAAAAAAGGCGAAAACATTTAGTTGGTTTTGCTATAGATTTTAAAAAAACGTACTATCAAGCATTGATTTTTTTTATATGCTCTAAAACAGATGGTTCTCTTCCTGAATTCAAGATGATCGTGGATTTATGCAAGATTTCGAGCGTATATATCTCTGTATTATCAGATAAAAAAATGAAAGTCGCTCACAACTCCCTGTAACACCGAATTAGAGCGCAGCTCTTGAGGAGAGGAGGGAAGGGTACTGAGGCAAGGGTATACCCCTCCTCCCTTCTCCTCACCTCCTCATCCTGCCTGCTACTCCTCCCTCAGAGCGGCGTCAGCGTCGCCGTCGGCGTAACCGTGAGGTCACGTGACCCTCGTGACCTCACGGGGATCACGTGACGTCGCCGTGGTCACGTGACGTCATCATGATCACGTCATCACTGTTGACGTCATCAGTGACGTCATCATGAGGATGACGATCACGATGAGGATGACGTCATCGGTGACGTACCAAGGACGTCACGAGTCCCATAATGCACCGCGCGGTTACTCCGACGCCGACGGCGACACCGCTCAAGCCGGAAACGGGCGCCTAAGAGCTGCGCTCTAAAAAGGTTTGAGGTACACCTAAGCACTTCTTATGAGTTGTGAATGCGAAAGCATGCACTTCATCCTTCCACTCCCTTATTCCGTATGTGGCGTATTTGCGTCAACGGCAGAACGAGCCCTCTTCTCGCTGTCAGAGCAGCTAGGAGAGGGCTCACTCTGACCTTGGACGCTTCGTGTTACCGGCGCGTTGACGGACACGCAGCGCCAATGGGTAGCGATCGTTGAAACTGACGCGCAGCAACCAATGGGAGCCTTGTTCCTTGAAAGTGCGACGCGCGCCAGCCAATGGGACCGAAGACGAAATCCATCAGCTTCCCTCCTCTTCTTTGGGATTGGCGAAACTAGGTGCCGTTGTCTAGGCTTTTCGCGGAGTTTCATAGGTGGGAGCTGGCTTAACTTGGAGAAAGGATTTAAGGTGCCATTTGGTCCTGCTTCAAAGCTGATGACGTCGGCTCGCTCCATGGGACAGTTAACGCTTTCGCATTAAAGTACGCTTTGATCCATGTCAACGCAACCTTCAGGTCATTTACCAGGTCATCTGGAGGGCTAACGGGAACAGGGCGCAATTCACAAGTGCTCAAGACTACATTATCGAAAGACTGGGGGAGTTGGATTTTTAATAGGTTGGTTCGCACGCCTCTCATTTGAGAGGAACCTTTGGCGGCAGCGTGTATTTGATTCAAGTTTTATGTTTGTTCAAAAAATCGTACAGCTACATTTCTTTTCTAAATATAGACGGGTAGATGCACAATGCCTCATTAACGGGCGAGCGAGAGTCCACATTACAGGCTGCCGACTCTCACTTTCCGCACGCTTGTATCCTCGGCTTATGTTTGCGTGACAATTAAAGAGGCGGCCTCCGAACTCTCCGAATAAAAAACACCGTAATTATATGTCCGATATAATTTTATAACGGCCAATTACATGCTCCCCAGTGCATCTCGTGCAAACACTGCGAAATTGCCATGTCAAGGTTTCCTCGACAATTACCACGTGGCTGTCACACGGCCGAGGGGCGAGCGTATGAAATGCGGTGTTCGCTTTTCTCCATCACTCTTCTGCGTTGTGCTGTATATTTAAATGTTCGGCAGTGACTCTTGGAAAAAAAGATTACATGCTCATATAATTCTACAAGCAAAGATATTTTCAGAGGAGATGAGAGATCAAGCGCAGGTCGTTGAAGCCCAGTGACAAAAATATGAAAAGATTGGCAAGCAGTGACGAATCGGAAATACTCGAACAGTTTGTCAACCACCCTCCTTCTTGGTAAAAGGAACAATTACCAGGAATCAACCCATCTGCGGCGAAAGCAACCGTCAAAAATACAAAACGCAATTTTGTTTAATACGAATTTTTAAAGGTCCTTAGTATAATCAAACATTTCTTAAACTCTCAAATATAAATTGAGTGAAAACCAGGGTGATTAGCAATCGGGCTATGCGCTTCAATTGTTCTTAAAAATTATAGCTGGACGAGATCCACGAGTAGACGGAGTCAATGTTCGCGGGGATGCAAAATGCAACAGCTCTGCTTGCGGCGCTTTTCTAGAAATTGTCTAGACATAGATTGTGGCCGAAATTATTTTTATTCTTAATTACACGTACCTCTAATGGGATTCTGTTCTGATCTTTTACTTTACACCTCCACAGAAGTTCAGCGTCGGAAGCGAGGTTGATGATCTGTGCAACAGCATCATAAATTCGAAGATCGTTGTCACTCATGGCGATCTGCTGACGCCACTCGTGCAAGAGGTTTTCGATGGAGCAGCGTACATGTGGAGACAACTGTTCTCTGATGCTACGTGGCGATGTAAATCGGAATATTTGTCATTCGGTGACGGCAAGGCATCGAGGGTGTTTGTGGTGTCGAGCAGTAAAGATGCATTTATAAGATACCGTTTATTACGGCCCTCGTGAACTGTCTGGCTGTCTGGTGCTCATCGACCAGCGCCTTTTATTTAAGTGCGTCGGTACTTAGTTTTTGATTGGGCAACGCGTTCAAGTATGACTGTTGGTGGCGAACTGTACTGCTGGAAGTGCCAGGTAAAAGCTTCTTGTGACAATGTATCGCAATATGTTGTGACGTTTCGTAAAGCTGCGTCCAGGGTCGCACCAAGGTCTCCTTGACAACCTAGCCGTACAGGATTGTCACCTTTTATACAATGTATTCAAAATCATGTAGAACACGCATGTGAAAAACGCTTAAACAAGGCTGCGTTAATGTTATGTTTATTATTCCTTCATTTCATTGATTGTGCGCAATCACGGAGTAACGACCTTGCAAGTGTTCGGTGTTCGGGACATTTTACCGCGGAAAAACTGGATTTCTTTAGCTGTAACAGAGTGCCCTCTTAAGGCCAACGACTCATCGCCCCGGCGACAGCCTGCCGTAGTAGAGAAAACCATTAGCACCCATCCAAACCATATCACTTCACACCATACGAAAGACCGATATGCAAAAAAATTTGAAAATAATGTAGTTTAGACAGTGAGGTTCACGATATTAGGTAGCTCAAGACAACGTACTTATCTAAACTGTGTTAGGTGTATGACTATATAGCCGAAAGCTAGTCAATCCCAATGGGTGTTTGGTGTCTTATCTGTGGATGTGAAATTTAGCCAGCGTAGTACAACCGCTAGCCTGGGTTGGACAACAATGGCCAAACATCAAATTGAACAGTGCGTTCCTCATTGAGAAAAAAGTATATAATATGCCATATTGCTCTTGCATATGGTGATATAGAATATGGCGGTAATGAGTGTCTATGTTTCTTTTCTTTTTTTCCTAATAGTATTGGGCTCCTTGGCAGGCAGCGTTGGCTTCTGTATCGGAGATCATGCTCGTGGTCCGGCTGCCTGAAATGTGATCCATGCATCCTCACATGTCATATTTCAGCGAAGTGGAACATCTACCAGCTTCCCGTGACCAAGGCCGGATCGTATACGGATATGATCTGCAAGTGCATTCAGGTGGAACTGATCATACGTCCTATCCGATATTACAACTCTACGACACACGTGCCAATATCGCAGTACAAATACACAAATGCTAAAACTGCACCCGAATATTTTTAGGGGCGAAGCTCCTTAGGGTCTAGCCTTGTCCATCCGTCCGGCGTCCGTGCTCACATCGATTGCCATCCCATTTGTCTGTCATGGATGAAACGTTGCATGCATTGGCTCAACGTTTATAGATGAGAGGGCGCTGCAGTCAAATGCTCAACTGCGTATATAACCACGTTCCATACCACACATTCTCTTTCTGACATGGACCTTTGACTTAAGCGGTGGAGATGCGTTCCACGGCTTCTAGCGGATCCAAGCTGATCCGCTAGAAGAACCACTGGCTCTGCATTTCACCGACCATAAAGCAGTAATAATGAAGTCGAAACGCAACCCAGAGCTCAGCACTACCTATGAGCAATAAAAAAATCAGCACCATCAGCACTACCTATGAACAATAAAATCAGTATCATCAGCACCACCAGAGCTTCGCCCCAATCAACATCATTCACCAGGTGGAGATGCGGCCTCTATTTTTTACATTTTAATTCGGTAAAGTATGTATTGGACTTGCATACCGAGAAAGACAAATAATGAAGAGGAAAAAAAGCCAACTGCCCTTTCGTACGCAGTAGTTTCCCTCGTAGTCGTAATGTTACCATGTGCCCGTACCACAACATGTCTTTGCGCTACGCATAGGCTATATCTTTTGTCTTATAACAAGTCAGAGCGCAATCGAAGGCTCAAAGAGAGAAATTTAAATGTGATTATTAAAGGTTCAAGATCATGACATATTCACCGAGTTCGATTACTTTAGCCGATGATAACGCAGGCGCAGAAGGTCAATAAGCGACGCACATTGCGCTTCTCATGCCACTTGATTGTCTCAACTGATAGAGCATCGGCTGCGTTCTGACTTACGAAGTAACAAAGTACACACCAAACGCCAGGTTCCTACGCCACACCACCGCGATGGGGCTGCTTTTGGCATGATGCACGCGCACGCGGTTCACCGCCGATCAATCTGGTTTTTGCGCATGCGCGGATTGAACATCCAGTGCGCGCAAAGGCGGGCCGGTTTGTAAACAGCCCGTTGGGGGCTAGCTCGCACCTCGCACCACTTTGTTCTGCCGTCTTGATAATTTTTTTTTATGCAGCATTTTTACGAAAGGTTTCTGGTTTCGTTTTTTCGGTAAGCTGCGTTCCCCCGTGTTGATGAACAGCGTCCGCCAATTTCGCCGTTTGTTTAGACGAAGACGCTTCGCCACTGGCGTCGTTTTATGTGTTGGTGAAACGCCGAAGCATGACGGGCGTCTTCATTGACGACACAATTCGGTAACTACACGATTGAGGATCTATTTGCGACATATGCTCACTCCGACGGGTCGACTTCTCGATTGCCGGCTTGTCTTAAGTCCGACTACAAACACGCGTGTATAACAATCGGGCACCGGATGTTGGTCCTTTTGATTGCCGACTACTCTGGCCTACGCATTTGATAACGCCGCAAAAGAGTTCGACCGAGCTGTAAAACACTGCTTCCGCGCATATATGCACATACGGCGAAAGTTCATCGACATGGCGTCTGGAGAGAACTGAAGCCGGAAGTGCGAATCGTCTTGTGCGTTGCTCAGCGGTCGAGTCACCGCAACGAGTTCCGAAAAATCTTGCTTCGGTCCTCGTTTTCCGCCGATTGCTACCGGCCACCGAGCAGTGAGTCGCGGCGGCGGCCAATCTCATCATTACGCTAATTTAGAAGAGTAAACCAAAGCCGAGAAAGAGACGTCTGGGATTGCCCGTGGCCAGCGGCGCGTCCCAGCTCCCCGCTAATTGGGATGAGCGGGTCGCCGGTCGCCGGGGAACCGGAGGACGACGAGGCCCATTGTTCCGAGCGGGAAAGAAGAGGACCCGTGGCGACGGGTCGCCCGTCAATGCCCCGCGTGCATGTCGCAACGGGACGGAGAGAGTCGGACGCCGCTGCGTTTGTTCTCAGAGGCCACGCCGCCTCGCCTCCTCGCTTTGATAATAGCGTCGGCAACTCTCCATCTCCATCTCGCTCGCCATTTTTACGCCTAGTCTTCGCTTCACCGTAACCCAGCAAAGAGCGAACGCTACGGCCCCGTCGAGCCAATCAAAACGACGGAGGAGAAGCACGTGACATCCTTTACCAAAGGTACGTGGGCAAGAGGAAGCCACGCAGGCTGTTGGATAAGAGGGGAAGGGCGAACTTTCCTCTCACTCGCACCTTCCTTTGTGCGTCCAAGACGTGGCTTTTGTCCTCCTAAAAGATTACCCTGCCATCCAAACTTGTACAAATGCGGCGTTTTTCTCTCTCCCGGCCTCGGCTTCGAGAGCACTGCGCGCAACAGGACTGATAGAGCCTAGTCACGTGAGTGCCTCTGACCCGCCGATTGGCTCCCTGGGACTGTAGCCTTCACCGTTTGCCGAGTTACGGTGACACGGAGTGTAGCCTTCTACTCTTTCAAGATGGGAGCGGAGGAGAAGAAAGGATGAGCGCTCGCGGTCGTAATGCCATCAGACGAGTGAGAACGTCCGAAGGGTCACGTCAAAGGGCAGCCGCGGCGCGAGTATAATTAGGTCAAAATGTCCTTCGGCGGGCAGATGTCC
This sequence comes from Ixodes ricinus, assembly GCA_037355805.1. Lineage (NCBI taxonomy): Eukaryota > Metazoa > Arthropoda > Arachnida > Ixodida > Ixodidae > Ixodes > Ixodes ricinus. The sequence goes on along the minus strand of JAZHYW010030703.1, from coordinate 54,042 downwards.
ATCAAGGTCTCCTTCGCGCTCCTGACGCGTCCATCACGCCGAAACCGGCATAAAGTTTCGAATCGGCGAAGTAGTTCAATGCCGCGTATTATTGTTCCGGCGTGTTTTCTTGACCCCGTCGATATTTGTCTTGACCCGCCGGGATGTTTTAAGATGGCGCGGAGCGTTTCGCCGTTTTCTTTTGTGACGCGATTAAGGTAGTGAATATTGGTCCTGACGCGTGCGCTGAAGGTACCGTGTCCGCGTTCTATCGTCAACTTTCTCACCGTCCTTTTATCCCACCATTGAGAGCCTTTTTTTTCGTTCATGCGGCAACGTAAGTCTGGAACGAAGACCACCTAGGTGGAATTGCTCGTCATGCGACTACTTGATCTGCTGTGCACGCCTTCGCCTAAGTTAGTGTCTGTATAAAAATGCTTTAATGAGTGTGTTTGCCTACCTTTGTCTAAGTCAGGGACACGCACGTGGGAGAATCCTGAAGGTGGCAAGCGTATTTTAATAGCCTCAGGGCAATCAAGTTTGGTGTGACATGTCGCGCCATCTAGCTCAAAAGAGTTGCAACATTAGGAAGGCCCTTTTGACAGCCTGCTTTGCTCGTGGGGCTGTTCACGCATCACTTTAAAGTTGTTGATTCGTGCGTTTTGGTCTTTTATGCTTAACATTGCTATCGGATGTCGTAGAAGAGCAAACATCGAAGCTGTTGTTGCGTACCGAACTGTCGCAGCCCCGAAAGCTTAGCAGACGTGGAGCTCCGCATGTTCCCGCCGTCGAAGATGAATGAAACGTCGTAAAACGTGTAAAATAAGAATTCCTTGCACATTGCCTGACTTTAGATGTATTTCTAAGTGTGCCATTTGACTCTATATGTTGAATTAATGCATTTGAAACCCGAAGTTTTTTGGGGGGGTTCGATGCAGAGACTCTTTAGGGCCAGATCAGTCCTTTGACATTTTCACTGCTCTGTGTTTCGCGGACACATCATGATCAAACGATATTTTGTGAACGTTTCAGCATTACCAGAGTGAGCATTTTCTCCGCTTCACCGTTTGCAGAGCAGACGGTCGTTTGTTGCGCCTTTAGCGCGATCGCGTAGCGGCCCTAGATGGTTTCTCTATTTCGACCCGTGTTTACGCGGTTAAAACTTCGTCCCCGCTGCGAGAAAACAGTCTACTCAAGAAATAAAGAAAAATATACGTACCCAACAAGAAAGGGTTATTCATGCTGCGTTTTTGTGTGTTCTATGTAAGAGAGAACTGCATATTCAGTCGACGAGAACGAGCATCAGTTCGCGACGAGCAACTGCGTACGACACCGAACACCGTCCAAATTACAGCCCTTGCACGGGGAACACATTTTTCGGACGCCACAGTCACACTCAACACAACGACGAGGGGACGGGAAACAAGCTGATTTTCAAAATGAGGTCGAAATTGTGTTGCTTGTATGTCTACACAGCCTTGGTGCTAGTGCGCCTAAACGGGTGACCTGTCTCTTAGCTGTAGATGAGAAATTTAGCCAATGCAGTAAAACCGCTGACCTGGGGTTTTTGACGTGCATCACGCAGTAGTGATTACTGTCGAGACCGGTTATAACGAAGTCAACCGGAATTGGACAGCACTTCGCTATATCTGCTGTTTCGTTATAACTCGGCCATATACTTTCCGGTGTTTATTTATGTCAAAAATCGGCGGATGTTTTTTCGTGTTGATTTATTTACAAGATACCGGTGCATTTCGGTGAATTGTCTCGTACAGACACTTAAAACGGCTTTTATTGACGGAAAAAAATTTCGAAGAGAAATGGTTAAACTTTTATTTCCATCTCATACACAATGTTCTTCACACACTTTATTATTGTAATATAAGCATGCAAACATTCAAAGGCTCGCCTCTGTCGTTCCCGCCCGCTCCTTCCTTTTGACTGCGCGAAATTTCGCGAACGCGCGGTCTACATTTGCGCTAGACACGGGAAGTCCGAAAATGTCCAAAGAGGCTTGGGACAGTAGTGGCCAGTCTGCTTAATGCAGCTTCCGGACAAGCTTCGACCCAAACATGAAAGACACTTCAAACCAACCAACTGCGGTCCACGAAGAAGGAGGGCAACCTTCAACGGGGCAATCCACAAAAGGGCACAATGAAAACAAACTTTCGGGCCGTAGAGCCCTGCATATCCGCGGATCATCCTCGGATATCCGCAGTAAACTGGCCGATCCGGATAAAAATGAATCAGATTTGGCGGATTGTGGATCGGATGCGGATGCCAGGGGCTGCGGATGCGGATCGGATGCAGATCTCCGCGCTTCCGGATATCCGCATCCGCAATGAGTGAGTGATAATAATTAAGTGTATCATCGAATGTGTAGGTGGTATTCACTGGACGCCATATTTAAGGTAACTGCTCTGCTTCGCATGCTCGGAAGGAGTTTCCGGTCAGCTCTTGGGAAATCACAAAAGAAAAAGGGAAGCAGAAACTCTCTTCTCACCGGGACTTTCCTTTGTATGTCCCAGGCTTCCCGAGACGTCGCAATTCTCCCTCTAGAAGATTATAAAATATTAACTTTCACTCAAAATTCGTACGAAAGAATATTTCGCCTCTCTCTCTTCCCCGGTGGTTCGAAAGCAACAGCGAGCTCAGCTATGACCACCAGTGAATACAACCTATTGCAGGGGCAAACTACACTCTTAGAGTAGAGGTGCCAATCGGGGAGAAAATCGTTATTTACGACAATAAAGATTTGAGTCTCACTAAAGATTGCTTTAGAACGTTCTATCTCGCCAAAAATACTGTACCTAGAAAAAGCAAAAATGCAGGAGTATCAACGAACAAAAAGCTAGGGCGCAAACAAGCTGGTGAAGGTTTAACATTTTTGACAAAACCCCGAGATTGGGGGGGAAAGGATAACACAACACAAAGTCTCAAACACAGCTGAGCTGTGTTTGAGACTTTGTGTTGTGTTGTCCTTCCCCCCCCCCCCCCCCAATCTCGGGGTTTTGTCCAAAATGTCAGGCGTGTCAGTCGTCCCGGAAAAGTGTGTTCTTCTTTGGAAGAAAAAAAACAAAAAGAAAAAACGTTCCGGAAAAGAAAAAAACAACTTAACCGTACAAGCCAGAAGAATGTAGAAGAAACCTGCAAGTGGCTTCTTCGCCTACAAATATATATTGAGGAGACTAAATTCGATCCTCTGGAGTGGTGGGACTTGCGCCAGCACGAGTTTCCCCACCTCATTCTTGTAGAGCAGTTCGGGCATGTCACCACAGCATCAAGTGCACCAGCGAAGAGAGACTTCTCAATAGCACCTATTAATTTAAGAAAGGAGAACCTTTCTGAATCCGTCCGAGTTATTTTGTTCCTTCTACACAACCTCGACAAGTAAAATGTTACGTGTGTGTGCGTTTATTTTTTTTTTCTCGACAGTTGGCACTGAGTTGTTTTTACGTACTATATGGTTGCGAGCATACAGTTCAGGGTTTGTGTTTAAAACTGTGGCTGATTGGAGGTGCTACCATTTTTGAATATTGTGATATTTTCCCAGTGGTGTACTCCCGCCTTACCACATATACACGAGTACTTTGCTGATGCGAGTGAGCGCCTTTCCTCCCACTTTTTTTACTGTTTGGCCTAAAAAAAGTGACACAATGTTATTAGTCTCTCCTTTGATAATTTTTATGTTTATAAAATATGCGCCTGCTTGAAGTTGGTTTTACAAAACAAAAAGAAAAATAAATATAAATTTTATTTCTTTTGAGCACATATACTGGATAGACTGCCAGTGTCACGGACCCTCAATAATATCTAATAACTGCGATCATCTTTCGAGCGATGCGAAGTGTCTCTAGAAGGATGATTGTACATTTTACAAATACGACAAAACATAATATGATAACATGACTTCCACCATATTCTTACACGAAGAGTTCTTTTTAGAAGGGTAAGCAGCCGTTTTTTTTTAAGTTTTAATAATGCTTGATTTTATTATGTAAAATGAATGCGCAGATTGAGAGTCGGATACGGCTCCAAATTTGGCGGATGCGTTTCGGATACGGATAAAAAGTCTGCAGATGCGGATCCAAATATATTTAAGAACGTTGCGGACGCGGATCGCCTACGGATACGAAGTCTGCGGATGCGGATTGGAGGCCGATGATCAAACTGTTATCCGGGCGGGGCTCTATTTCGGGGACATAAACTGAAGGTCAAAGTAACCAGCACTCACAGAAAAAAACACAACTCGATTACTAAGAGACTACGAAAATCCTAAAACGACCACTGGAAAATAAAATGAGTTCGGCAAACTCCCACACCGGACTTTTTCAGTGAAAAATATTGCCGGGACGGTAACGTCCAAAACTAACGTATTCTATTATTGTCAGTGACAACGTAACGAAAGGCAAGATGTGACGAGTTCTGAACATACTATTAACGTTCCAAAGTCAATAAGATTGCGTCCCTGACTGAAAAAAAAACTGCAAAACAACCGATCACGAAGCGAGAACCGTAAAGATGAGATGCCGTGCCCTGCGCTTTATAAATTGACAGTGACTCTATAGCTTCTGAACGCCAAATACAGTTATCAAGGGTCTTGTTATGTTTATATACACAGTATGAGTATAGTACGAGATGAACGGTTTAATTGCAATGATATTACCACGAAAGTCGCTGGCGGTGGTCGCGGGAACTAGACAGTTGGGATCAGAAAATTGTGCGAATAGGTTTTTAAATGTGATCAAACACTTCACCGAAATCAACAAAAAAGAAAACAACATTCCTAGAATTTATACCGCGGTTTTTGAGCATTTTGACAAATTAATGTGTACGCAGAACAAGACGATGCAGAATGCGATCGCATTTCAACGGCAATCCGCGCGGCGATTTAGGCAACCATATTTTTCAATCTTTTTTTTTTTTTTCTACCACGCTTGTTCGTGCAAAAGCGCCTGAAACGCACACCGATGAGAATTGGTTTCTCTGTGTTTCTGTTCGTAATTTTGCATTTCTGAACTTGTTTTATATTTTCTTAAAAGACGGGATGTCGGACTTTTAAAAATCAGATCACAATCAGATACATAATCTCCCAAACACATCTTCCGGCAATTAAGTTTTAGAAGCTGCATTTTGAGACGTTTTACGTACGTCCCCTTTTTCGTCCGTCGTGTCCGGCTTTTCGAAGACGTGTAATATAAAACAGCTCGCCTGTCTACTCGCCCTATCTTTAAACGTGTTTCATATTTCCTTCCCGGTCCAGCAAATGTTTCCAGAGTTGCGCGCCTCACAAACAAAAGAAAGAAAAAATATTCCCCCGTAGAATAAACAAAAACGATCCCATAAAATAAAAGATTGCAGGAGGACGGTCCCGCCGATGTGAACGGACTCAAGCACGTTATTTGCGCCCTCGGATACATGACAGCGTGGCGACAAAACTCACGAAGCTCAGTTCCCTGCTCTACTTACTTCCTTGTGCCGCCCGCTAGCACGAATTCTGCTCTTGCTGCTCTACGGCTAAATTGCAGGGTTTTTGAGGATCGGGATCTTGAACCTGCGCATATTCCCGCTTCTGAGGTATTTCTCTTTTTTTTATCTTGCTCTCGGGATAATGCATGTGATACGGCCCTTGGTCTCAAAAAATACTTTATACGTGACTACCACCGCACGTTTTAAAATTTGATGGTCGAAACCTTACTGCTAAATCGTTTGCCGGGGAATTATGGCTTTTGTGAAGTTCATGCAGGGGGTGTGGCACCCCGTCTGAAACGTGTGATCGCAGAGTCCTCGCGACCAAGCCCATGCAATTTTACCGAGAAAAACGAAGATGTGATTTCGCCAGATGGGTTGGGTACTAAGAACGTGCCGTGAAGCTTTCTGTGAATCTCAATAATTCAGGTTCTGGTTTCGAGCACGTTGAAAGCATCGATATTGCTCGCTAAAATTGGCCGTACGTGTTGGAGAATATGGAACAGCGTAGCCTACCTGTTGTCTCCGCTTCACCAATGTTGTTGTTTTATTTTTGATAGGTTTGATATTTGTATTTACTCTTTCATAATAGCCTAGGTCTTTCTTCAGCGTTGTGCTGGCAAAAGAGTCCAGGAATAGTTTGCCACCGACCGAAAAAAGAGGGCTTATGCTTCGCCCGATGACGAGAGTGCTTAGCACTTTCGACGGTGGGCATGAACAAACACGAGATAATTTTCGAAGCTCTTTTTTTAATCATTCTTATTAACTAAGCAATGACATATAATCAAGAAAATTATCAATGACACAATTATCAAAAAACAGAACATCTATTCAAATGTGAAACTGCTTTATAAAATGAATTTATGAGATGCCTAAGATTTTGCCGACAATTTAGATAGATGGTGTTAAATTTTCATTTGAACAAAATTTAAAAATAGGGTGCAAGTGTGAGATGAGTTCTGTTTTCACCGTGTGTTTATCAGGCTCAACGGACATTATGTGAGGGAATAATCGTCACGGTAAGTTTATTAATTAACTAATTTCCGTTAATTAACTTAATTCTTTGTTTCTTTTAGGGTTCATGATGCAATTTCAGTATTGACGTCAATTACTATTAAAGGCCAAACCAATTAAAATAATTTGCAACAACCTAATGGTTCTTAAGACATTATTCCATCAAGTTTCGCGTTTTTTAGCTCGATTTAAAAATTGCGCTCTAAAAAGCACAATGACGCATGGAAGAGTGACGTAGCCGTCCCAATCATGTCGTCACTATCTCGGCAGCGCGTCCTTGGTGATTGCGCCGACGACACGAGTGACAACGTGACTGAAACCACTATGTCCCTCTTCCAAGCGTCATTGTGTACCGGGCTTCCAACGCCCTTTTTGAGCGCAATTTTTAAATCGGATAAAAATCCGCACAACTTGATCAAAAATATTTTAAAATACATTACACTTTTAGAAATCCCTTAAATTGATCTGATCTACTTGCCGTCAATACTGCGATTCCAACATGACCCATAACACCAATAATTAAAATGTTAATTAACGAATATTAGTCAAGTAGTCAACTGAGCGTGAAACTATCCCGTCATCTACCATCTGCCGAGCGTGATAAATTTATAGTGAATACAGCACTCTTTTTTTTAAACCTGTGCAAAGTAAGATTAAGCGCCCTATATATAATTGTTCTCATAACTCTTAGCAATAAATGTAAGATGTGTATTCATCTTGGCACGCCACCTTAAAACACGTCTAAAGATTTATTCGCTATGGGACGGTTACAGACGGCTGCAAGAGCCTCCCGAATATACCCCTTTTAAAGAAGATACGCCACCTGTTGGCCAAATCAATAAAGCGCACCGTGAAACAAATATCGGTGACTATCAATTAAAATATCCGTGGTCAGGACTTGAGAGTCGTCAAGTAAGTATAAGCCGTGTAATTTGATTATGAACGCAACTTCCTACACAAAGGTTCCTTTTGGGAGCGAGGAAGCATATAACTCCCGACAACAGTCCAAACAACCGAGAGCAGACATGGCGGTATACAGGTTTCTGTTGCGTGACGCGAGATGCTCCCTTTTGGGCAGGGGTCTATACACGTTTGCAAGTATACGGCTTCAGGGCGCCGCCATCTTGCTCACTTGAGGTGCGCTTGGGGGCGGCCATTATCGGATTAGCTTGGTTATGGTGCCTGAATCGCGTATCCGACTGGTGTGTTTAGCGTCCTATCCCGCCCAGACATCAAAAGTGATCCCGAAGTGGCAACAAATGATGTCACAGAGGCCGGAGTGTCATGCTGTTGCCTGTCGCGATCTCGGCGGTTGGCGGTACAAATGCTGGCGAAAAGCACGAACGAACGCGAGTGTCGCTGTCGTCACGGCGTCCCAACTTCCGGCTGCTCTAGCTTCCGTGGACTGTCACAGTGGAGACCGACCTACCGCAGAACAGGCGTCTGCCATATACGTGGTGTATGGCAGACGCCTGTTCTGCGGTAGGTCGGTTGGGACGCCGCCAGGATCGAGACCGGCGACAGCATGATACTTCTATGACGTCATCAGGTGGAAATCGAGGGACCACTTTTTGTACGCGGTAAACACACCAGTCGGAGACGCGTTCCAGGCACCATAGCTTGGTGTACCAGCAGCAAGATGGCGGCACCCAAAGACCGTACTTGCAAACGTGTATACACGTTTGCAAGTACGGCCTCTGGGCGCCGACATATTGCTGCTATATCGTCTGATAGTCAATCATTGCTGAAGCGTACCCACGGTTTCTAGACTGGCGCCCAAAAGAAAACGTTTGCCATCCACGGTGGCCAGACTGGCTCTCGAAGAGCGGCTGTTTGCAAACATTTATATAAAAAGAGAAACTTTGGAAGAGGAAGAGATGAGAGCCTGCGGCGACTTCAGAGCACCGATCTCTGAGTCGAAGGATTAGTGGGTAGGCGCAAAGGGCAGGTGTCTTTGCCTCTATAGGCTGTCTCTCTCCAATCACATCGAAAAAGTGCGTCGTGTCCTCCTCGCACAGGGGCTGGCCTTCGATGTACGGCGTACGAACGCCGCATCCTGCGCGAGGAGCAAACGACAACCTCGTTCGCCGTGATTGGAGGGAAACAGTGGGTATAGAAAGAGGCAACTACACTTTGTGTTCACCCAGAAACCCCTCCAATAAGATCTCGCTGCTCTGACCTCCCCGCGAGCTCTCATTTCCCCATCTTCTTCAGTTTCTCTTCGTATTGTCAGAAACAACTCAGAAAATGAAAAGCGGATCCCTTGTTTCCCAGCATGGTGAACCCACTTTCACCTCCGTGCTGTATAGTCATATTGCCATGCGCGTCGCTGAGCGATCGCGTGCGTGGCCGAAGGGTTAGCGTGCTCGGCTGTCGCGCGGAAGATCTGGTTCGATTCCAGGCAGCGGCATGTTCTTTTATTTATTATTTTCACTTGGCATTCTCGCAAAGTCGAGAACTCTCTTGTCTGATTGAGTTGCGAATGTTCTAAGAGCCGAACGTTCTAGGCCGAATATTCACAGATACCCATGCGGCTACAAAAGGTACACCCCGTGGCAAGGCCGCAGTCAGTCTAGCCCCACCGCTCGATCCTGCTGTTTCGCCGACATCGACGCCTGCGAATCTAGTCTTTCTCTATTTTGTTTTGGGCACAAGTTCGCCCCATTAAACGTTTAGTTTCTTCAGTTATTCGAAGCCCCATCATTTGTCATTCCTGAGAATACTTAGCATGATATGATGACCTATACGTACTTTTTCTGCTTCAGCGTGTCGCCACTCATGCACTAGCAGAGTGTGCAGGCTTCCAGCACTAATTAAATCACGGACTAAAATTCATTATATTACCATGCTAGAGCAGGGCTGCGACCAATCAAGACTAAAGTGGTCTGCCCTACCCACATATCAAAAGCGTGACACGTTAATCACAGGGGAGTAACAGAGTTTGTGACCCTCTCTTGCAATACTTTTTTTCACGAATAACCAGTAGAATTGAAATGAAATCAAACCTACCCTATGAACACTTCTGTTCAACGCAAACCTACACAAGGCATGGATGCCGGGTTTATGTGAACTGTGTCGAGCAATGCATTACCGGACTCTAATCAAATGCAAAAGGAGGTGCCCGTGCCTTTTGGTACAGACTCCGCCATTTGTAGGCTCTCAGAAACTCACACAAATGCGCAGTGGGGAGAGACAGGGGAGGGGGGGGGGATTTTGAGGGTGAGCGTCCTACCAACACCTCGCAGGTAACAAGGCCGCACCACTGGATTTGCTATGTCACCTCAGACAGAGCGAGGCACAGATTAGACGCGAATGCGGAGTCAGCTTTCGGTTGGGACCCGTCTTCCCAACTCGTTTTCACCCCAAGAAAGAAGGAAGTATTGAGCGTTGTTGATAGGCCGCGCGAAGTAGTTCTTACAAGGTTTGTTGTCGAAGCAAGAAGCGATAATTTTGACGTTATGAAATGTATGCATCTTGGTAGGGTAACATGTATACAGGGTGTTCGGCGAAACGCGAAACAAATGGTTCCTGCCAAAACTACGTATCACAGAGAAAAACGGCTTTTTACGTTCGAATCCTGGGCCAGGGGCCCATTTAGGGAAATTATTGAAGTGCGTGCTAAATCAGTTGTTAATTATTTTCACAGAATTAATTTTTCTAATAGTGAGTTTAACGGCATGGTTTCACTTAGAAACTTGATGGGCATCACCGAAAACCCCAATGTCAACCTTATTTAGACAGGTATAGAGCACGGCCGGCATTTTATGACGTTTGGAAACACCCTTCTTTTTTTACGCGTTTTCTGGTTTAGTTTTTATATCCAGCCGCATCTTGGCGGCCGCAGTCGTGCCTTCCCGCGGCCGAAGCGCCGAGCTTCGGCAGTTGCTTCGGCTGCCTCGACCTCGCCTTCCGCCACTCTCTCGTACAAAAGAAGGAAGCGTTGCGCGCGCGGAACGGGCGACCCGAAGGGAACACCTCGCTGTTGAATGAGCAGGACATTGCAGGATTGGGCTTTTTTCTAATGGGCTCACCTGCGCCATGTCAAGAATGATTCGACTGTCGAAGAGCGATGTTAATTAACAAAAGACGTCCGATAAGCGCATAAAGAAAAAGACAATTTAAATTTGTCGGATTTGTTTCAAAGAAAAGTGGGGGAATAGTGTTTCGAACTGAATATCGCTGCGTCAATGTATAGCATTCGAAGTGCGCAGGAAAGACTCTACGTGCCTGCTTTCTTTCTGGTAATAAAGCTATGGGATGATGCGGCACTATTTCGATCCGAACCCATAATCGTCTTCCCAGCTTCCGATTGTGCCAGTAACTTCATGAAACACACTCAGGTTTAGAACGGCTTTGAATGCGTTAGGGCAGTCTTACACATGGCGACTTACTCGAACAAAGAAAGTGCTAATATGCTATGGGCGTTAGGCCAAGCGAACGGAAATGGGAGAAACGCCACAGCGCTCTGCTCAACGTAGTATCCAGGGCAACACCCTAGCTCGTCCACGATGCTCAGGAATTATGAACATTTACGTGACCACGGCTTTTTCCACAATCCAGAAAAGATGCTAGTTCTTTCTACACAGATCACCAACTGGATATTTCGGCCCATCCCTTCAACAACCCTCCCGCCAGTTTCCACGGTATCAGTGCTGAAGCTAGAATTTTGGCGACAAGCGTATGGAATATTCTGCACCAGAAACTTATGCATCCTTAGCATGTGCAACTGCACTAGAGGCCCGAGACGCGTGACTTACATATTCGTCTCGATTTTTCGAACTGGATGGTAAATCAAGTGCAGGAAGACCCAGACTTCCCTTTGAAAATTCTGAGGAGAGATGAAGCGAGCTTCGCCAGAAATTCCCAAGTTAATCTGCACAACGCGGCTTATTGTAGCTCCGAAAACCATCACTGGGTGTTTAGGACAAAAAGTCAATATCAGTGGTCATTAAAGTATGGCGTGAAATCAGGGGAAGTGTCCTCCTTGATTTCGTTTTTTATGAAAGGCCCCTCAACGGGAAACGCTACCTGGAGGGAATCATGCAAAGGCCAGTCGACGAGTACCAAACCAGTAGCCCTCTGACTGACAGTGTTCGACAGTTGTTTCAACACGATGGCGCCCCACCACATGCTCAAAGCCAGGTACAAACCTGGCTCCGTGTGAACTTTGCCGGAAAGTGGATCGGGCGCGGTGGGCCCGTCTCATGGCCTCCCCGATCGCCTGACCTCACGCCGCTAGACTTGTTCTTGTGGGGTTACAACAAGGACCGCGTGTACGTGACATAAACCACAACATCAGATGCGTTGAAGAAAAAATCCGTGACGTCTGCCGAAACATTCCTAGTGACACACTTCGCAGAGCAACCTCGAGCGTAGTCAGTAGGTGCCAGTGGTGCATAGCGGCCGATGCAGAGCTTTTCGAACAATACCTGAGAAGGGAAACGCAGACACGCAGATACTGTTCTGCATTTTATAGTCCCGACGCCATTTTTTCAAAAAATTAACCTGTTAAACCTGTCGGTACTTGGCGGTGTAAAGTGCCCATATGTCTCGAATAGTATTTGTAGCGTCAATAAGGGCAACTACATTAATATTTTGTTTTTGTCCGAACTCATCATGTGGCTTTCTCTAGACACACAGCTTGGTTTTGTTAGGTTAATCCTGTAGAACCAATCAACAGTCACACATTTTGCGTTGAACTATTTGTCTTAAATATTTTCCTCCAAACTATGTTGTTCACAGGAAAGATCGCAACACGGGTCAAAAGTCTGAAGGCGCGGTTTTGGTAACTGTCGACTGTGCTGTTCAGTCGCTTCGAAGAGCGGATTTCGAAACGTATGGTGAGTGCGTTAGGGGTGGAAATTCCTGCCAGCGATGGTTTCCACTACTTAATAGAAACCTATTATTTCCTTCCACTTTTTGAGGACGTTGCGTTTGTTTCCCATTTCGAGGCCCTCTGCCTTTGTGAATGGTTCAGAAGCTACTAATGTTTACGCGGTAACACTGTTCGTGTTGGCAACTCTTTTTCAGTGTTTTACATCAACTTATGGTGTGCCCCAGTGGTTGGAACCTGGGACCATTGTTGTTCATTTTCTCTGTAAACGATATAGTACCATGCGTCAAGCACTCGAATGTCTTTTTTTTTTTTCTCGCTGATGATATAAAACTATTTTTGAATGTGAAAGATTATACTGATCGTAATTTATTGCAAACTGATATTGGTGCAATTTCTGAGCGGTGTGGAAAAAAACGCTTTGTCATTAAATCCTGAAAAAACTAAATTGATTTCTTCATCGAGAAAGCGGGACGTTTTCTTGCTTCTTACCCTTATGTGCTTGAGGTAAATGTGATAGATCATCTATATTTGGTAAGAGAGGCATTCTGTCATTCACTGCGCACGTTTCTAAGATCGTTGGATCAGCGATAAGAAAGTTGGGAATGATCATTCGGTTATCAAGTTCTTTCACTTCACCATTATCTGCAGTGTGTCTGTTCTGTAGCCTTGTACGCTCAGGACTTGAATTTGGTTCAATTAGTTGGAATTCGCTATCTTTAACAGAAGTTGAAGTGATTGAGCTTGTACAGAAAACATTTATGCGAATTATTTATGACCGTTAAATTGGTCGGAAACTATTTTAGTTACGGTATATTGCTGTCTTTATTCAGCCTTGAAAGGCTATCAACAAGGAGGGCTGTTAGACGCATTCATTTTTGTTCATAAGTAAGTGCATAGTACTGTTAAAACTCAAAATCTACTTATTAATATAGACTTTCATGTGCCCTCCAGAGCTATACTTTGTCTCATCCTACGATGGACTCAAGGCCAAAGCTACGGTCCACCAGGTCCAATCACGTTCCACGCTGAACTATGACATGCTTAACACTGATTAGAGGTGGACTAATAGTGCTCCGAATCAAAAGCGCTGCATCATGTTTATAGCTTCGACAGTGCAAGAGCTTGTATGTCGTGCTTTTGCAATGTAAAATTAGTGAGTCACTTAGTGCCATTCGATTCAAACCACTGTCCGCCCATCCCCATCAGTGATCCGAGACGCGGGCACCGATAGGCGCATCGAAGCGCAATACCATGCAATTTCTAAGTGACTCGTGATTGGATCTGGCGGTCCGTAGTTTTTGCTTTTAGTCCATCGTAGGATGAGACGAAGTATAGTCGCCATTTTAGAGCGCAGCTTTAGGCGCCCGTTTCCGTTGAGCGGCGTCGGCGTCGCCGTCGGCGTAACCGCGCGGTGCATGATGGGTAAATTTCCCCGCTAAATCTAGCGGAAAACTTTCCCCGCTAAATCTCGCGGAAAAATTTTTCCCGCTGAATCTGAGTGGAAAATTTTTCCGCTTAAATCTAGCGGAAATTTTTCCTCGCTAATTCTAGCGGAAAATTTTCCCTGCTAAATCTAGCGGAAAATTTTTCCCGCTCGATTTAACGGAAAATTTTCCCGCTAAATTTAGCGGAAACATTTTCCCGCTAAATCTAGCTGAAATTTTTCCACGCTGGAAAATTTTCTCCACCCCCCACCCCTCGAGGTCACGTGACCCCCAGGCCACGTGCCACGTGCCCCCCTCCCGGGTCGCGTGACCCCCTGGTCACGTGACCCCCCCCCTTGCCTTCCCCTACTCCTCACAGAGCTGCGCTCTAATTCGGTGTTACAGGGAGTTGTAAACGGCTTTCATTTTTTTTACATTTTATCCTACTAAAATGTGTGAATCATCGCCATTATGTCGTATGCAGTCTGCCTTTATTATTATATGCTAGTGTGACGTAGATAGTTTTTCTTGATTTTGTTGATTTCAGGTCGGCCTTTCAAAAGTGTATTTTATCCAACCAAGAGTTAGTGTAAGGTTGTAGTTGCTCTGCAAACTTGTATTTGTGTCCTTTCAAATGTCTGTGTAAATTTGTGCATGTTTGTATTTTAAATAGTGTTGCTGTGAACACGAACTGACAGTGCACCACACAAAAGGCGTTACAGCTGTTTGTGGCCACTAAAAAAAAAACATGATTATTATTAATGTTATTATTTTATCATGGTGAAGTGCCTCATTCTCAATGCTTTATATTTGGGCAACAAGTAACGACTGAATTATCAAAATTATTATTTTTCAGGCCCACAAAAAAAAAGAATAAAGAACTTTTGTTCCTTTTACTAGCACCTCCCAATGAAAGAAAACTTCTCAATTTAAAACAATACATCATTTTAAAAGAACGCACCCTCCACCTTAAGGAACAAAGAAGCCATCATGTAAAATGTTGAAAGTCATACGTTATGGATGCTCATTTTTCGCATGGACGTATCAACCTGTTTTGTGATTTTACATTTATTGACTCCATTCAAATGGCGCAAAGACCAAATCTTTCAGCAACTACAGCCTACAGTCGCAAAGATAAACCATCAAAATATCTCAGTGAAATCGCCAAATAAAACCGGTACAAGCAAAAGAAAGTAGATAACAAGGAAACATTAAGTATCATAACATGTTTATTCCTGGGTCGTACGTGGCCACCAATATAACACATTTATTCAGAGGACATTTCAATCACTTTTTAGTTATACTCAGTCGAACAGTGTGTTTTTGGAGCGTCACCGACGTAAAAGAGAACATTTCGTGCGGCAATGCGAATTGTGATAGAGCAGGCTAATTTCCGCGTTTTGTCCTCAAGAACGCGAGTATAAAGTGGCGCGAAGAATATTTTAACTTCGTTGACATCGCTCTTCGACAGTCGAATCATTCTTCGCATAGGCGGAGGTGAACCCAGTAGAATAAATCTCAATCTTGCAATGTCTTGCTCATTCAACAGCGAGGTGTTCCTTTCCGGCCGCCCTGGGCAGACGAAGCAACTGCCGAAGCTTGGCGCTTCGGCCGCGGGAGGGCAGGACTGCGGCCGCCAAGATGCGCTTGGATAAGGAAACGAAACTAGAGAGCGCGTAAAAACAGAAGGGCTTTTCCAAACGTCATAAAACGCCGGCCGTGCTTTATACCTGTCTATATAAGGTTGATATAGGGGTTTTCGATGATGTCCAGCAAGTTTCTAACTGAAACCATGCCCTTAAACTCAATAATAAAAAAATATAATTACGCGAAAATAATTAACTACTTAATTATACCGTACTTTAGAAATTCTTCCTAAATGGGACCCTGGCCGCAGGACCAGAACGTCTAAAGCCTTTTTCCTGTGCGATGCGTAGTTTTGGCTTGGAACAATTCGTTCCGCGTTTCGCTGAACACCCTGTGGCACCTAAACTGGACCTACATATATTTTGGTGATCCACATAAAAAGAAAAATTAATAATGCTTCGTGAGGAGCCGGACATTTTTACTACGATTCTTGAGGCCCGCACTGTCGGTTTAAGGTGTCCAATGTGTGACCCGCACTGGCGGTTTATTGGTTACGTCATAAACATCGCACTAGGGACATTGATATCTAGGAGGCGTCGATAGTACCCGCACCCTCGCGGCCCCTAATTTTATTGCGCATGTAGGGGTTCCAAGACGGCCTGCTAGGTGGCACAGCCTGTATCGAAAAGGCGCACTCTCTCCGTTCGCGTTTTATTAGAAGCTTACAGACGCCCTACGTTCATGTTGCTAACAATACATGACGTCAATTTCGTGAATAATTTATGGGTGCTAGAAATCTCTTTCTATTTAGTAATTGAAGACGAGCGCAAAATAACCTCGATATGACTCATTATTCGCTACCCAAAGAGATGGACAATCGCGTGGAGTCACGCGGCGGCACATGAAATGTCGCTTCGGATATTTTAAGGCCGCATAAAACGGAGCTGTCTTCAAATTTCAATATTTTTTTCTGGATGAGTAAGCCATTCGGATGCAATATTTCTTTAGCCGTAATACCATTACTTGTGCTCGGCGTTCCAATATATTACGGTGATTCACCGAATTTTAGCTTCAGTCAATTACGATGCACGTATTTTGCAAAGTTTAATAGACCCTTTTTCAAAGTCCATCAAGCAACACTGGCGGTCGCCATTTCTTTTGGCCCGAAGCGTATGATTGGATCCGAGCTCACGGCGACCGCTGACGCAGCCCTCGTGTCCAATGCATGCTCAGAGTACGCGCCCAAGCAATGGCGGACTCGAATAATTGCCCCAGCTGCCAGTAGGTGGCGCCCAATTATAAAAAGGGTCTATTGCAGATTTTAAAAGAAAAACATTGCAGGAGCATTTCATGTTATAAACAGCTTTTCTTGTCGCGGGGTCCTCGTGCAAGCAAAGCATTCTGTAAAAACGTGTGCACTCTCGTTTTTCTTGGGGGACCGATAGCCGAGTGTGTGAGCGCACCTCAGCTCGGAGAATGTGGAGCGAAAGCCCGCGCCGCAGAACCCAAGGATCCCAAGTCTAGTCCTCAACCTTGCCCATTCCAGTCTAGATACCGCCACTAAGGCTGGCCAACTTCCTGCTGTCCAATCGAACACGCAGCTCAATTTCTTTTACG
This sequence comes from Ixodes ricinus, assembly GCA_037355805.1. Taxonomy (NCBI): domain Eukaryota; kingdom Metazoa; phylum Arthropoda; class Arachnida; order Ixodida; family Ixodidae; genus Ixodes; species Ixodes ricinus. The sequence goes on along the minus strand of JAZHYW010030703.1, from coordinate 37,116 downwards.
CTTGTATGCGAATTTGATACCTCGGCGCGAAACGTGGCGAATGAGTATGCCGATCGTTATCTGAGATGAAAGGACCACAAAAATAGGAATCGCGGAAGCGAATCTGCGTTCCAGATGGCCGCTGCAAAAGCAAGAAGGCGTCTTCTTGTATGTAATAATGCCAGGTAAAAATATATACATATATATTCACGAAAGCATGCAATCTGAGTGCAAACGACGAATTAAAAAAGGGGGTTGTAAAAAATAGAGAATGCAGGGCAAAGTGATGGAAAACGTTGTACGGCTGCCGGACTTGAAGTTTTCGGCAACCGGTCTTTGTACCAGCTTGCTTTTGTTTTGAAAGAACTGACAGGGGATGTTACGGGCCCGTTTGTATGGCTGTTCTGTGTTCTCCGTGAGTTAGAAAGATGGCTCCTGCGCCGGCTGCAGAAATTAGCTTCCTCAAAGTTCTTCCTCATGAGGCTGCCGCACTTCGGAGAGGCGGCTGCCATGGGCGTCACCTCAGCGTGAAGGAAAAAAGGACTTGTAACGCTCAGGTCCCCTTTATACTTTGTTTCCGTTTAGGCATGCCGCCATACTTCTATAGGGCTTCATTGACTCACTTGAGATTTCTGAACCCGCACTTCCGCAATGCGAATGACGTTCCGTTTCGGCAATGTTCTGCAATGTTCTGCTCCTATACTGCTCAAACGTCTTGTGCACCGTGGTAATACGAATATTAAAACAAAACTAAATGTGACGAGCAGACTTCTGTGGAACTTTCCCTGTCTTTGGCAAATCTGCCCGCATTTTCGTTTACTGCGCAACTCACATTGCAACAATGTCGAATTGCTGCCGCGCGTGTCAGAGTGTGTCGAAATAATTACAAACTTTGTATATGCCGCTAGGTCAGGAATGACTTCCGCGTAATTTCAAATAGGAGCACGTGTTTCTGATCTTCTTTTGCTTTTTTTGTTTTTATTGTTAGCAACATGATGGTCTAAATACTGAAACTTGAACTTAGATTTTAGGATAGCCATAAAGTTATCCATGCCCTAGTTCTTGAGCGCCGTTTATTAGGACTTTGTTTTATTTAAATAGTATATCAATGCTCATGGCCCAAACATAACTCAGAAAGTCATATTTTATTTATATTATTTGCAAGCTACCTACAGCTCCCTGTGGGCATTATTGTAGGGATTTTTTGCCAAATGCACTATGGTAAACAAGAAACGAAAACGTTGTTGTCGTCAATAGACACAACTTTCTCAAGAAGGTCGTTCCGCTCTCTCGCCGTTTTAACAAAAAGCGAATTTCCAAAACTGTCGGTTTTGAAACTCGGTACAACAAACTTCTTCGAACTATCACAACGATGGTAGACGTAAGATGGTTTCAAAACATAGACGCCTTAATCGATCCCTGCTCTGTTATAAAATACACAATGAAAAAACTTCAGCCTTAGTTGTTTTTTTCTATTGTCGAGCGTTTTCCATCCCAGCACAGCCTTCATGCCTGCAATACTAGCATAAAGATCATAGCTATTAAGTACAAATCATGCTGCCTGATTTTGAACTTTTCCAAGCTTATTTATTAGAAAATCATTAGTAGGATCTCATACCACGCAGGCGTAATCTAAGATGGTTCTTACCAACAAAACGCACAGTGTTTCTTTAACGTTCCGTGATGCGGATCTAAAACTCCGACGGATAAAAAAAGGCATTTTGCTAGTTTTTGCTATTGTGTGTTCTATATGAGTGTTCCATTTGAGAGAGTTCGTAAATGGTACTCCTTGGTAGGTATATTCTCTAAAACAGTTTTCAGAACAGTACCGTTAATTTGGTAGTATTGGAAATCGCGCGACTGTCTTCTCAAGAAATATATATGATTACACTGTCTTTTTTTTTTTAGATTTCGGCTCATTTCCCAATGATTACACCAGATGGTCAAAGTGTTTTTGTCGGCAATCGGATTGCAAAATATCTAGGTCGTCTGGCGAGTTCATTTCCCTCTATAAAACGCAGTCGTAGGGGAATAGCATAGTATGAGAATGTATATTTTAGGTAATACCATTTATATATACCATATAAGAAACAATAGAAGTCCTAGTAAACTTCCCTGCAGTATTCCCGAAGTAACCCTATTTCGTGTGGATGTACTACCGTTTAAAACAACATGCTGCTTTCGACCTATTAAATAATTCTGTATCCAATTTAGAAGATTGGGATCAATGTTTAGCAAGGCCAATTTGTACAGTAATAATTGGTGTGGCGCCGTGTCAAAAGCTTTGCGAAAGTCTAAAAAGACACAGTCTACATATTTCCTCTAATCTAACGATCTGGATATCTGGTGATAAAATTCCACTAACTGTATATTACAAGAATACCCGCTTGAAAAGCCGCGTGTGAAGGCGAAAAATAATGTATCGGATCCAAGGAGCTGTAGAGGTTATACTATATATGATGCACTCAAAAGGTTTACAGGAGATCGATGTTAATGAAATTGTGCGATAATTTCCAACATTGACTTTAGATCTTGATTTAAAAACAGGTGTGACGTTTGATATTTTCCAATCCGTTGCAACATCTCTGTCTTCAAGGTTTCAGTGATTGTGACAAAGAGATATTGCGCAACAGCTTCGCAGCACTTAAGAAGAATAATAGGATAAATACCATCAGGTCCAACAGCCTTAATCGCATCAATCCCACGTAGCAACTTAACAATAGCGTTTATGTCGATTACAAGTTTAGGCATCAGGTTCTCTCCGGGCAAGTGAGTCACGGTTGTTGCCAAGTGCGGAGAATCTTTCGAAAATAGTGACCTAAAATATAAATTAAAGCATTCTAGCTTGCCATCATCAGATACCACTGCATTTCCATCCACCTTCAACGGACGAACCGAGACGTCTTCCTTTCTGTTTGCGTTAACGAACCTCCAAACTTCTTTAGGATTCCGTTTGAGATATTCATTAAAAGTATCAAAGAACATTTGCTTGTTTACTTTTATTTGTATTTTAAGTAGTCTATTATCTCTCTTTGTACTTCTGCTCGATTTAGTGCGGATCTATTTCTGGAAAGATTTTTGTGAGCCTGTCTTGCTTTCCCAATAAGTCTACGAACTTCGGCTTTAAACCAGGGTTTATTTTTTTGCGCTGCTTTATTTGTTTCGATGGAATTATACCTCAACAAGTTCTAGAACCTTGCTTTTAAAAACATACCACATGTATTCAACGTCACTGTTCACTCGATTTCTGTAAAATATAAAAAAATATGAATCTAAGTCTGCGGCGATCGCATCGTAATTGCCTTTGTCATACAGCAATACTTTTCGATGATGTTTCGCTTGTTTACACTTTCAAGGTTCAGAGAGCTCAGCAATAACCGCACAATGATCACTTATGCCTGGAAGAAGAAAAATCAAGTCGAAGATAGCGTTTGCACGGGTTGTTATACATTCCATTGACCAAATAAGGCAGCGTAAAAAACATAAACCCTGGTTTAATGCTAGAGTTCGCTGACATAATTGGTGTATTTGGATGTGAACATATTGTTCAAATCCAAATACACCAATCATGTCAGCAAACATTGAGTGGATTCCTGACCCATCTGCAGCAAAAAGTTCATCGCACTAATTGAAACCTGGTAGCTGAAATCTCCGGCCAAAAATTTGCTATCGGGCATTGCCGTCAACAGGTTACAAAGTTTAGCTATTGAATGAGCGTCATCATTAGGAGGCCGATAAAATGTACCAAACACAAAAGTGGTTCCCTTTGGTAAAGTCACACGACACCATACGAACTCAGTGTCATTTTCTTGGAATATGTGTCCCTACTGTGATTATTACGTATACACGAACTCAACTCTCCTACGTCACGCCGCGGTGGTGGCGCGTCGGGCGCACTTCCGGTCTGGGGCGGTGGGCAGAAGTCGCCGTGCAAGACATGCATTCCTGTGTTCTTTTGAAAGAAACCAGACAAAAAACCTGCCTTCTCGTCAAAATGCTGCGACGGGGGCTGTACCAAGAGAGTCTGGAAAGGTTTGAAGATCAGTTTTCATGTGTTTCTGCCACCTCCATTCGTCCGGGAACGTGGATAGTAGCCGTGAAAAGGGCAAACCAGACGCTGTCGAACTACGATTGCTTGTACGGGCAACACTTTGTGGTCGCCAGATGTATTTGTTTTGTTTCAACATGAACGAGAGAAAACCGCCAAGTTGTCCGGACCACCCACGGGTTCAGTGCGTCTTCAAATTCACACGGCCGCCTGATCGTTCGAACTTTCGTCTGCTCTTTCAGACTTGTCTGCTTTTTGTCGTCTGCTCGTTCAAACAAAAGCGGCCCGTAGACCAAACTTTGACCCGGTGATTGCAATAAGAAGTAATTGCAGGCCTCAAAAAACTTAAGTAGGCTCGGTGCAAACAGTAGATACAAGATGTTGATCATTGGTACCAGTGGCCATCACCGACTCGTTACGCTTGGTCAGTTCTCGCTTCCGATTTTCAGTATCGACGTCGATCATCGCCGCTACCTTCTACACTTTAGCAACACAAGCGACGTCGCGACCGAAAATAGCTAGAAGAATCTCATTATGGTTTTGGCGTCCATTCTGCGGCGTTCATGCGAATGAATCGCCGCACGTCAAATTATTTACGCAAAGTTTAGCGGCGTAACGAGCCTTGATAAATTCGCTGAGGCGATTAAAGTGGTGAGGACGTAGAATCGACAATTCCAACGCAAAAAAGAGTATGCAGACTCACACAGACGCCGACAACGTGACATTCCAATGGTTTGTTGACGCGCCGGACGCGGTGCTTCTTGCCCGCACTTCATTGCGCATGCGTTCGAACTGTCGTCTGCTCTTTCAAACTTGTCTGCTTTTTGTCGTCAGCTCGTTCAAACGACAGCGGCCCGTAAACCAAACGTTGACCCGGTAATTGCGATAAGAACTAAGTGCAGGCTTCAAAACACTTTTGAAGGTTGGTTGGGGTAAGTAGGCTAAGTGTAAACAAAAGATACAAGAAGATGTTGTTCATTGTTACCAGTGGCCATCAGCGACTTGTAATGCCCGATTCTACTTGCGGTTTTCAGTATCGACGTCCACCATTTCAGCTACGGTCCACGCTTTTGCAGCCCGAGCGACGTCGCGACTGAAAATAGCGAGCAGAATCTCATCGTGGGAGTCAGGCTGTAGCGCCCATTCTGCGGCGTCTACGTGAAATGAATCGCCGCTCGTCACATTATTCACGCAAAGTTTTGCCTCGTTAATTTTGCTGAAGCCGCTCAAGTAGTCAGAGATTGTTAGGAGGACGTAGAATCAACAATTCCAACGCGAAAAAGAGCACGGGGACTCCCACCGACGCCGACAACAACGCAATTCAATGGTTTGTTTATGGGCGACGGCGGGCTTCTTGCCCACCGTCCACCGCGCATGCGCGGCGCCGGTGGCGTCCGCTAGGGGCGCTCCGGTTTGTTTGTAAACATGAGTTGGTGTATACGTATACGTGGCTTTGACGCGACGTCACCGCGCCGTTCTGGTGTTCGTTCCGACACGTTCTTGCCAAGAGAAAAAAAATCGCTGGACTGAAATGTACGCTGCAGAAGGTGAGCGCTGAGCAGAAGTCCACCACAATGGTCACTCATGTGGCATCAATGTAGTACACGTATATCTTAAGTTTGTGTTACACAACTCAGCCCTGTCGAGTATGTTGGGGTTTTGAACGAGGTATGGTGCCAGGAGTGAAGTAAGAGCATCTTCAGCTGCATGATTATACTGGTATTTTTACATGTCTATACACAAGAAACCGTCAGAGGGACATGTTTCAAGTTAGAGAGCACACATCGGAGCCGTCCTCTGCTCTTCCTAAAGGGTCTATTTTTCCCACGCACGCAAGGCTGGCTGTTGTTGACTTGAAATTGTAGGATGACTCACGAAGGGAAGTTCTACACATTTCCGGACGCGCCTGCACCCGTAATCTTGCACGGTTCAAGGGTACGTCATCAGTCCGCGAGAACGTGACCTGCTGCTCTTTTGATCCGAGACCAAGGAAAGAGGGCCAGACGTGGTTTCGCTGTGCCGGCCCATACTCCTTAAGCCTCCGATTCATCCTGGGTGTGCTGCTTTTCGGAGAGCCCGCCACAGTGCCTGTAATCCCAGGTTGAAGCCCACGATGGCTTCTGTTTGAATGATGCTAGACGAAACTTGAGGAATGTCATCCATGCGTCAAAGCGTCAGCGGGTCGGTGGAAAGGACCGGCATAACAGCAACGTCACCGTATCGTATTGTCAATCGTAACAACTCATGGAATTATCAAACTCCCAATTTGAAAAGCATGGCACAGACACATCGGAGATGAACCCTTCAGCATATGCCAGAACAGATAATCCGATGACAAGCCAGATCAATATTCGAACCGGAGGTCAACGCGGGACACCTCCCCCAATCTGACCTCCCTCCGCGATGGCGCGCTCGTTCGAAAATGTCGTCCCATACATTTCCCAAGACGACAACTGGAAGTCTGAGACCAGGCCACTGATCTGCGAGCGGTTACAGAGTTTGACAGTCCGGTCGTTCCTGCGCAGTCGCACTCAAAAGCCTGCTGCTAGCTGAGCGTCGTCACGCGGCGACCTTGGTCGCGCTCCAAACGTCGCCATTGTCCCAGTGAAGAAGAACGACCACCGTTCTTTATTGCTCTCCAGCCGACGTCACCGCCATCATCTCGCTATGCCGCTGTCCGTCTTGCGGCGTGGACGCCGTCGGAAGCTTGTCGCTGGCTTGGGGGACTCGTTTGTAGCACTATTTTTTTCTCGTTGTTGATTACCTACAGTTTGAAGTTGCGTAACGCTCTCAAACGTGGCTGGCATAAAGAGTCTCGCCAAACGACGCCTAAGTCGCGTGCATTGTCCGCTGCTTTTGTGATCTGCGTTGGCCCCGCGGAGCGCCGTGGCCGAACTTCGTGGCGTGAGAAAGTGAACCCGACCTGTTAGTTTATCAGGGGAATGCGCTTCTCTCTCGAGCAGTTACGTCAAGCTGATAAAAAGAGGCACACGTTTCGACTTGGTCGGGAGGACCGACCTGCGTGACAGAAGCTTTCGATTGAGGCTTCCGAGCGTTTTTGAAACGCGGGAACCTGTCTACCCAGGTAGCACGTCGGAGAAACGCCTAACTTGACACAAGCTTGGAAATCCTAGGGTTGGCACTTGGGTCTAATACAGTTTTTCATCAAGGCGTTAGTTAGTGTCAGAGTATTTTTCTTTGGCCTTCCTGTCGCTTTTCTCTGGCTCGCCCAATAATCGCCTAAGTGACAGACTTGAGCCAAAGATGTCATATGCGTAGCCGAACTACCAGCACTGAAGCCTAAATCGGGTACTTGTTTGGCGATTTAGGCCCAGAGTTCCCATATAAAAACTTTAAAAACAGAAGTAAAGCCTAATTGTGCTGTAAAAGCTTGGTCTGCTGGGCAAGTTGGTAATTGACATTCATACTAAAAGTAGCGCAATAAAGACGGGACAAAAGACGAAGAACCAAACAGGACAAGCGCTACTTGCGACTTGTGTCACTTGGTTGAGGATTTAGGCCCAGATTCCAGATGACAACATAGACTATACCCGCAGTGAAGCCTAACTTTGGCACTTGTTCGGCGAATTGCGACCAAAATACTCACGCTGGCTAAAAGGGTCCAAGTTTTGCTCCACCTCGGTTTCTTCCCTCTTTTAATGACCTGAATTCCCAAAAAAAAAACAAATTATAGGCCAAATTACTGTGCCACCTGTGTGCCACTTACATGCTTTGTCTATGCTCGCTAGAAAATATTTGGTTCCCCTTATGGTCGTCAAACAACAACCAGGTGGGGCCGCCACTCTTTACATAACAGCCCCGGCCGCCTCCCGACAGATTTAGCACTCTTGGGGCGACAACAATCTAATTGCCCCAAGGCGCCACCAGTATCATGGAAGCATCGTGCTACAACCTTGATCGTTTTGGAGAGCCTAGCTCGTTTCCCGTCAGCTCGGGCCATCTATTGACAGTTTTTTGCACTATCGTGGTCGTTGCTAAATTGCCCCGATAGCGCCGGTGCTGCTTGTGTCATTAAACTTTAGCGTTGAAGACCTATAACTGATGTTTGTTTGCGAAAGAATCCGCCCATATATATGCCAATCCAACGCTTATGAACGGGCAAAAAATATCTCGTCAAAGAACAGTTTGATATATTTCAGAACAGGGCTGCCGCGCATTCTCAGGACGCGCTCCACCGCGTAGTGAATATAAAGATGGAAGCATCCAGAAGGCGATTATTAAAGTGGTCTGTGCATCGTAAGTTATACTTCCGCCATGATTAACCTGCCGGTTTCAGCGCGAACCTCTAGTGCAATATTTTTCACCACTCGAGCACGTATAGAGGTGTATATCCTTGATGAGATACAGTACTCACCAAACGCATCCGGAACACGCGAACGGCGTATTATCTCAGGAGAGCGCTTTCCTTGTGGCGGCCGAAGAACTGCTTCACGACGAAGCACTCAATGGAACAGCCCGAGCAGGATGGGGGTTGGGAGAGCGGGAGTCACATTGGCACAGCCCGCGCGGATATGTTGCTCATTCATTGTAGCTCGTCCATTAGTGATGCGCAGAGAATACGGATGTAAATTAATAACATTTTAAAATTAATAAGCACTTCATTTAACGTGACGGGTAATTGTGACCCGACTATTGACGCAGCAACGTGAACTAGTGGGAAGAATGGTAGTTTTAGGCAGATGTTTTCGTCATACTGCAACAGGGCGAGCAACGGGACGGGCAAAGTGTGAGACGACAATTGCCTAAAACGTTATCTTCTCTCGATGTCACTGGCCCGTCTGCGACAAGGTGGGAACGGTAACGGCGCCGTGATAAGGGTATGCTAATACTCCATAATCACACCAGACGCAACGCAAATACTACCGCGGAACTTCAGATAGAAGTCGGAATGGTGATTTCTGACTATACAGTCATAAAAGCGAAGTGAGAGCAGGATTGACATTTTCTTGTACGTCAGACCCCAGCATCATATTAACACTTCCCAGCCACTAAGATTGCAGTAGTAACCGATAAGACCGACGAAGCAATGACTAAGCAAAAAGCGTGAACGTAGTAAGCGGCACGCTCCCCGTTTATTAGGCTCTCAGCAACTATACCAACATGGTATGACTGTAGACGGCGTGACTATACATATGATAACTAATCTCGACTAACGATAATGAAACGGCTAGTAACTCCGAAATGATCACCCAGAATCCCACAGCCTAGGACTTAACATGCACTTATCCACCCTAAAGAGCAAGACAAAATCTGTACCAAGGCTATTTAGGTATGGCTCAGCGAGGAAATAACCCTCCCTCGTGGTGACTAAAGCTGCATGAAAACCTAATTAGACCGAACGTGTGCAATCCATCTGCTGCGTTTTTGGGTCGAGGTGCAAGCCTCGACCGCGCACCTTAATGATATCTCAATCGAACTGCCTTCACAGTGCTCGAAAACCTCGTCCATTTCATTTTCTTTGTATTCGTTATTTATGCAACTCCGCGTTACGATTTTTACCTCGCGGACCTTCTTAGGCTCACTCGCATTTGCATTGTTCTCAAAGCAATTATCGCGCACGCTAAGCGCATTCCGAGACACTAATGGCGGTGCCGATTCCGATATCCCTCAATTGAGAAGCATTAGACGGGTTAAGCCTCTGTAGTCCACTGCTTCGCTCGATGTGGGCGGGTGGTAGTGCATAGGAATAGAACGGCCGCAATGTTAGAGGAACCATTCCTGAAGGTTGTATCATTCCCTCGCCCGGGGCTCTCGGACGACACGTTCTAAAATTAGCCATTTGTGGAGTCGGCTGCTGCCTGTAGGCGCAAGCTGGATTCGGCTGCCCCAAGTTCGTTCGGTCGTTAGGAAGTCGTCGGGTCGGCTTAATTGTTCGGTTCCTGGGCGTTACGGAATTGGCGGTGCACGGGCCCGTGCGGGTCCTGGTGGCTTTAAAAAGCACAAAAAATACGAAGGGCGTGGTCCAGCCCGACCACTACATTGAAGGCGATCGTTTTGGGGACGGGGAAGCCTGTGATCACCGAGGTTAGAGTCAAAGTGTTATTAATAATGATTAAGATTATTATTGTTATTATTATTAGGATTTCATCGTGAACAACCTTGTCCGTAAAAGATAAAGTAAAAGTTGAAAGTGAAAAGGGCGATCATTATAACACAACAAGCTAATTGGAGTAATTTCGCCACGGTTTAAAAGAAAAGCGTAAGAAAACGAGGAAAAGAAGACAGATCTACCACAAGACCTTCCTATTGCCTTGTTTTACGTCTCAATTTTCATTTATCTTACTCAAAGAAGCTAGTCAAAGGTCTTTGATTTCAACTGGAAAAAGGACAACCGAAAACAACAAACATAAATGCTGTGTTGCAGTCCGTCAATTTCTGTCGCACTTTGTTCATGCGAGGAGGCATCGCAGCGCACAAAAACTCGCAATGTCATTGAATATTTAAAAAAAGCCCTACTTATATTAAACAAGGTAATCCAGTATAATTTTGCATCCTTATTAAAACACTCTGGTCGTGGGAACAAGCGCCAGGAGGAGAACATTTCTGGCAGGCATTCCCATAGACCAACTGAATGAACTCTCAGACGTCAGCGCCACTCCGGTGGCACTGCTGTGGGCACTGCGCATGCGCAGATGCCTCAGGCAAATCTGGTTTTTGTGCCCGCGCAGTGCCGACATCCGGCGTGGGCAAACGCGGGCTTGATTGTAAACAGCATGTTGATCGATATTCTTGTACCATAGAAAATATAGAAAAATATCATAGTCATGGATCTAGCTTGAAGGGGCGATGCAACGATGTTTGTACTTTGCGCAAATAACACCCTCAAATCGCAGCTAGAACAAGCGGCCACGTGATCTGGAGCCGATTGTATGCCGCCAATGTTGGTCATAGCCATGCGCTGGAATTGGCAAGGCACAGGACATGCGCCGGGTTCCAGTCATTTTTATGGTTCGGCTATTATCGTCATTGCAACAATTAGAAACGGGCCACAACCCGAACGCTTCACGAGCTATCGATTATCACGAGCATAAGTCGAGTGCCCACGCACTGCTCGGGTCGAATCTATGAGTCGCGTTCGAATATCGTCACTGGGGGATACTGGGATCCCCCGGTTACGTCATCAAGTTTCGCGAAGGCAAGATTGAATGAAAACCTTCGCTTTTGTCCTTGAAATTACACCACAACAAAGGAGTTTCTTTTCCAGTGGTGTTGCGTGCGAGTATCTTTGAGCCCCACTAGTGCCAAAAAGCTCGTGTAAAGAAAAAACATTCCGACTGAATATCGTTGCACCGCCACTTTAACAAACGCTGGCATGGCAAGTCTCGGTCACCGTATTATTGCTTCGCGAATCGCAGCCAGTGAGTATTCTGGCATAAGTCGATAAAAACGCCGATGAATTAGTCACGAATAAACCTAATACGTACATCACGCTCTGTTTTTTTTCTTTTTTTTAATGTTGTTAGTGAATTATAGGGCCAGGACGTTTCGGTGGCGCCCTCTTAGGGTTTCCGTTCGTGACGACACAACCTGGATTTGCCTCGCCGTGATTGGTAGGATTTGGCTTCTGCATCGCCGTGACATGCACGATTCACCTCGCCGTGCACCGGCGATTGGGCAGGCATTATCTGAATGCAGGAAGCTTTTGGTTTGGACAATCGCGAACTTTGACATTTGGTGGCACTAATCTCTTATAGCACTTTGCGAGATACTGTAAGCGGCATTCTTTTTTATTACAAGGAAGGTGCACCAAGTGAATACATCACTAACTTATACCTTGCTTCAACCTATGCACATTCAGAAGTCTTCAACCACAGCAACTTATCTGCTACTTAAGTGTTGTTATATTACCACTCTGTTGATCGTTTCATTACTTATTTGTTTTCTGTTTTGGGTTAATCATTATGCAGCTAATCTGACTGAGTCGCATATCAAGTACCGAGGCATCCAGACGTTTTAATCTAGTAGTTTGTTTTTTTATTAGAATATGCATAAAAACTTATGTTCGGATAATGAATGGAATCATCTTTTGCATGCAACATATTTCCACAATATTATTTATTTCCTTTCTCTTCGTAACTGATTTCAATTAAAATCGTTTCCAGTCAAAACATAGTGACCTATTGGTTTATTAATTTATTTATTTGTCTGTTTGTTTGTGTGTTTGTTTATTTATTTATTCGGGTATCTACATCGCCAAGAGGGCTATAGATACTGTGTGTGTATGTGTGTGTAAAAGAGGGGTACATGAAATGTATACACATTATAAAAATATAAACTTAAATATAATGACAAAAAGTCTGTAACAGCTGAATCTAACACATCTCAGCTGCATCTACATCGAAAACAAATCAAAGTTACTTCAAAAGCTTTTTTTTTCTAAATTATATGTTAGGCCGCGCTTTGATTGGACTCGTCAGGTTTTGTGTACATTTTAAGTGACTTGTATAGATGTACACTCTAAGAAATGCCTGCGCGTCTACTTGCCCGCAAAACATTCAAAGAGCCCATCTTTGCGATCTACGAAATGAGCTCAGCGAATGATGTGGCGGAACATCTGTTTAGACCTCAAAATTAAGTCTTCGCTGTTGCATTATGCAATCCAAGCAATGCCACAGCGCAGACTTCATTTTTAGCTCTAAGCGGATGTTCCGCTTCATCATTCGCTGAGCTGAATTTTTAGATCGCAGAGATTGGCTCTTTGAGTGTTTTGCGTGCAACTAGACGCGCAGGCATTTTTAGCGTGAACCTCACAGGTTATAGACCAACACGCGGCCCTGACGTCACGCAGCTGCGGTGGCACTGTCGATGACATGGCGCAAGCGCAGACGATTCGCTTCACGCCAATTCGGTTTCTGCGCACGCGTAGTGCCCACACTTGGTGTGGGCAAACGTGGGCTTGTTTGTAAACAGCGTGTCGGTCTATACTTTGTGAGGTGTTGATTCTGGCGTAAACCAGGCTTAAACCTAGGCTTGCAGAAGGTCAAGAAATGAATAAATACCTAAAACATCGGATCCGGTAATTGCAATCGAAACCAGGTCACTGTCACGATTTGTGGCGGCATGGAGACTCAGCTTAGGAAGACGCAAAACAGGGCCTTCGCAACTCGTGAGTCGGTCAGGAAGCCAAAACCGTACATATGAAGTCTCCTTCCTTTAAAGGGACTGGAACTGGATGCCGAAAGATGAAGAAACTGACCTGAGCGCGCACACCTGCTACGAAGTTGGGACGAGGAAGAAAAATGCCCTCGTTTTCCCTGCCAGCCTATATGTTCCGTGAGTCATAAGCGCTCCCGCTATGGGCGTTGGAAATATCTACATTTATTACGCTACCGGGTCCAGGTATAGAGCGCAACTTTCTAGCACTTTCCTCCGGTGAGGGCGAGGTCTTTGAGGACCGCTGTCGTTACCAGTCTCGATGGACGGGGTTCCGCTTTCCGCCTGCATTTGCGCAATCGCTTCCACTCGTTTAGAATGCCTAATCCTAGACCGATGTAGGTTTTGCAGAGGACCACACGGCTAGCCTACCGACGTGGTCGTGAATATTTCTTGTTTTCGTATCGTCCAATTATAGCGCCGTCATTGCAGTTATTTGTGTGATAGAACGTGCTCATTCGTGCTGCAAAATCGGTGAGAACCCTAATGCTGCATTCCCACTGACGTTTGAATCGCAATCGCGAAGGGGATCCGCTGGTTTTCATCACCAAACGCGAGTGAAACCGAACTGAATCTTTATTCAGCCGCGTTCGCAACCGCATCGTGAATGCGGTTCAATCACCCATGTGAGAGAGGCATTATGCTCCACTCCAATGTTATAGGCGTGACCAAAAAAAAAAAAAGTAGCGAAATACGTTACTATAGTCGGCGACAGGTCAAAAACGAAGTGGAAGCCCCTCCCACCTCTTTCCCCTTTAGTAGAGCGAACGGTGGAGAGGAGGCGCCCTCCTCTCCACAGTTCGCCTCACTGAAGTGGAAAGGGGTGGGAGGGCCTTCCACTTCGTTCTTGACCTGTCACCGACTATAGTTATTTGCAAATAAAAGGAAGGCGTTACCAACCTACGTTACCTAAAAATAAGAAAAGAACGCAATTCCCATCACCGTTATAGACAAAAAGTAACGCAGGTTACTTTTGCGTTACTTTTAATTATGAATTGACTCGTTTTGCTCTTTTGATGTTAGAGGCTTGCATAAGCGCCATATTTCAAGAAACATTATGTCCACGCAGAAACTAAACATAATTATGTCATCTTTTTGACGGTTTCGCCTAAATACTCACAAAAAAAAAACATGAAGACGCCAAAACTCAACCATTCACAAGGCTGGCTGCCTAAAAGCACGAAAAAAATTGAAGCCTAATCCCTTTTTTTAAGTCGTATGAAGAATATGTAACGAGTAACGTAACTACGCTACCCGTTACTCGAAATAAGTAACCTAAGTACGTTACCTGTTACTGTTCTGAAGAAAGTAACGGGTACGTTACTACTTTACAGAAAAAAGAATCGCGTTGGCGGTCAACGCGTTACTTGTAATGCGTTACCTCCAACACTGCCTCATTCACACTGGCGGCTGAACGGCAAACGCGAAGCGATTGCGACGGCGGTTGCTTAAACAATGAGCGCGGTTTCACGGGCACATGATGACGATGAAAACGAGTGAATCTGCATCGCGGTTGCGTTTCGGACGCCAGTGTGAACGCAGCATAACTCCGTTTTGTTTAAATCCGATCTGCGCAGCCGATCAAGCAGCGCCAAAACTCCAACATCGACGGCGCCGACCGCCCCTGCGCGTTTGCTATCACCTACCAAACCGATCATGTATAGTGAATAGCGCTTCGATCCAGCGCATCGTCTTTTTATGCGTGATTCATTTAGCCGCGGCGATAGCAAACCCACAAAAACAACGAGGGCCGTGACAACGCACATTTTGACTCTGCAATGGGTTGGCTCCATCCGATTGTAGCGTCTTCCTGTGGTTGGGCTTAAACTGAAACGGATAAATACAGTGCGAGACAGCTTTTGAAAAGCAATGCGTGGACTTCCCACATTCACGCTCCTGGCATCGTGATTCGTTCTTTCTTGTGGTTCTTATACCGGCGAATGCCGCAATCGCATTGGCCGAGGAGCGATAACTATAGTATAGATGCTTAAGGAACTCGTCGCCTCCTGCGTTTCTTAAAATGTCGGTAACTACCACTCCCGACCCAAACAAGGGGGGGGACTGTAGTTTTACACCCCTTGTCCCATATATGCCCAGTGTCACCTGGCTCGATCTAAATTGGACCGTAAAAATCAACGTCTGCACGCAGCAGTCTAAACTTTTCGTCAAAGATGCATTTCACAGGTCGGTTTTCTTCTGGTGAAATTACAAAGTGTTGCTTCCTTTTTGTAAAAAAATACGGCCAAGAAACTTGCCAGGGTCAACGGCGGGCGGCGACGCAAACGACCAAGTCGAGTGGCAGGTCGCGTTTGCCGCTCGTATTGATAGATGGCGCAACCTCTTCATCGAGGCTGCTCGCAACCACCGTGGTTTATTAAAATGAACATAATTTTTTTGTAATGTACATTCGGTTAAAAAATAAATGCAGACAACAAAGTCAAAACTTAAAGTAAGAAAAAAAACGCGTTTGCATAACGACGGCGCTTTTGCTGCCAACGGATTTCGTTTGCGTGTCGTCTGCTTTCTTTCGCTGGTCGGCTACACCTTCGGACGCTGCTCCCGACGCCATCTAGCAATACGCGTCGCCAAACACAGCCCGCAACTCGACTTCGTCGTCTGCGTCACCGCCCGCCGTTGACCCTGGCAAGTTTCTTGGCTCTATTTTTTTTACAGAAAGGGAGCTACGCTTTCTAATCTTACAAGAAAACATTGACCTGTGAAATACACCTATCACGAAAAGTGTAGATTGCTACGTGCAGGCATCGGTTATTCACGGTCCATCAGTGGCGTACCAACTTGTTTTTGAGGGGGGGGGCAACTCCCCCCCCTCCCCAGTGCCGGGGGCTGAAGTGCCCTTGATATCCCTTGGGCGCCGCCGGCCAGTTGTTTGCCCTGCCCAGTGGTGGCTGTTTCAGGAGGGGGGGGGGGGGGGGGGCAAGACACATGCCTTATCCCCCGCACTCTGAGAACTGGGGGGGGGGCAAGCGCCCCCTTGCCCCCCCGGCTGGTACGCCCATGCGGTCCAGTTCAGATCGAGCCAGGTGACTTGGGACACCCTATATAACACCCCAAGAACTACAATTCGACGTTCAGTCCATTCACGGCGAGCCGACGATACGAACTTTTACAAGCGGCTTGGAAGTCGAGGGATACAACTTATCAAAATAGCTGAATTTACGCATAAAGGATTACAAAAAACACTCAGGGTTGAGTTTTTTTTGCCTTTGTTGCAAAACATTAGTATTCTTTGTTGTTTTTGCTTTTTTAGTCTTTGATACGTATGTTAGCTATTTAGAAAGCTATATCAGACAACTATCGAGCCGCTCGTAAAAGTTGGTATCGTCAATACAACGGCAGTGGACTGAACGTCAAAATGTAACTTTGGGGTGTTTTATATAGAGCAAGGGATGTAAGTACCGCACCCCTATTTCGAAGAGTGTATAGTGTGACTAATTTGGCTCAAAGGCCGCCGGCGCTGTGTTCACGCGAGTGGCGCCAGGTACGGTGCACCAAAACTTTTCAAAACAAGACAATGCCTTCTTGCGGTAGAATGCGATGTTTCGGTGGTTGCGCGTGATTTTGATGGCGCATCCTCCTTCTCAGTCACAACCGCAGACTGCCTTTCTAATTCCGAATTTCGTCACGATATAAAAAAAGAAAAAAACTAAGATTCTTGTTGGCTCAAGAAAGGTTCAAAGGTGTCGTGTCCCAAACGGCAAAAGGGGTGTGCTACAACCCGCACCTAGAACTCAATTTGTGCAGTTCGGCAAAACACACAGCGGCAATGTGCCGGCCCCTACTGATACGCTGTATTACTTAAACCCGAATCCATGTTGATTTTTTTTTTGTATTTATAATCTTTATCCTTATCTTGCTCTTTCTTTCTACTCCTGATTTTATCTCGGGAACTCATAGTTTCTATTTCCGTATATTAGAGCACGGTTATCTCCGAAAGTGATCCCCTACAGTTCTATTCATTACATTATGATACTTCCCACTTGCTTTTACAATACTGCTTCCGCGGCTAAATCACTCTCTTATCTTTATGATACACCTTATTTGGTGCAGTACACTTCGTATCGAGGCAGTACGCGAACGACTCATTACTTCTCCTGACTTCCGAGCTATTTTTAATCGCCAAAGCGACGCACGTCTGGGTGTTATCAAAACGCGATCTACACTCTCGGGGATGTAGCGCGTATGTGGCGTGCATCCTCGTTTTTGTTTCTTTTCCCGGCCACATTTTTATGTTTTCTTTTGTTTTTTTGTTTCGTTTTTTGTATGGAGTTCCTTAGATGAAACAGACTTTTTTTCACTGCCACGAGCTGACCTTAAACTTTCGCTTTTCTCCGCGTCTCTTTTTCTTTTCTTCTTGTTTTTTTTTTCTGTAACGGGACACGTTTTTTCAGTGAGTTTCCTGGCGGCAAAAGCCGCACTCCGTCTCACGCACGTGCTCTGGCGGTCTGAAGGCGCGCCCGTAATCTGGCCTTGAATCAAGCCTCGTTCCTTCTGGAGAAATCAGAGCAGTGGCTGTCAGAGCAGACAACGTGGGCTGGCCCGGTGTCACTTCCAAGGTACCAGAACGCGGCCCCGTGATTAATTAAAGCGATCCGCGAAACCCAAATTCCAAAATTCTTTTCAAATATTTTTTTTTTTTCAATTTTGAGTGATTGTTGGTACACCACTTAGCACTTACTTCAACCGCAGAGGACCCTGCGATCCCATAGAGCCAATCAAGCACCACCAAAAGGGCACCATCATGGCGCTCGTTCTCACCAAGCCTGGAACGTGAATATATTAAGTCACTCCAGGCGTTCCTCAAGGTCTCAAAGGCTACATTCCAAGCCTTCAAAAGATTAGAGCTGTTCTTGTAAAGATCTTGAATAGACGATAGATGCACCTCGTGTGCTTTCACGATCTTTTTCGGCAAAGCGATAATACACTGACTAATTAAAACTGAACTTTGTTTCACCTAAGTCTAGCCGCAGCCGACGCTACGGGTGGATGGGACCAAGCAGACAGCGTCTACCGTACACTGTCATGGTGTTCGTCATGTTTCTGTACTTTTTTTATTTATCGCCGCTGAAACAGTCATAAAGAGAGAAGGTCCAGTGACTTGCTCTTTTGACGCTGTTCGAACGGTCCCATTAGCCAGACTTGTACGTAGTTCAACTACTCTACTCAGGTTACTGTAGTTTAACTACTTTTCTGAGTAGTTCAGTAACTTTACATTACACTTTTATTTCGGTAATTATGTATTTTCCTTTAATTGCTTTATCCGCGTAACTTCTACTCAAATTACAAATTACTTTCGAATTTTAGTGGTAGGTTTGCTTATCAACAAACATTCCTGCACAAAAAGAGATAAGATGTTGGAAGGTCAGCTTATATTTAAGAGGGGGAAGCATTTGGCGTAGGGAAGCGCGCGGGGGGGGGGGGGAGCATTTGGAGGGCTCTTGTCCCACTAAAATTTTCACGAGCCCCCCATTGTAACAGCCCTGTTACGAGCAGTGGGTAAAGGAGAGACACGTCGCAAGTGAGGCCGAGTAACTGTTAAAAAGCGCCGAAGACTGGCGTTTCTTTGTGTCCCGAAGCTCAAGGAGATGACGCATTTGAAGAAAGGGCTTGATCCAACTTCTCCCCAACGTAGGACCTCTCGCCCACTACAGGAGGTGTACACACTGCATCCTCACTCCGAGGAGGACAACGAAATGCAGCACCTGCTCTGAAGCTCATGTAATGCTCCCGCAGTTTGTGCTGTGCTTGAAGAATCGTGTGCTAAAGGGCAACGCAAAGGTGACCTCTTTGCGTTGCCTTTCATCCCGAAACTCAGAATATGAAGGTCTTCCAAGAATCGAAGATTGTTCGAGAAGCATAGTAATTCCCCTAACGTGTTTGCATAAAAAATAATAAACAAGTTATTTGTAGAAGGAGTAAGTAAACAGGCGAGCTAATTAATGTAAATCATATTTGAAAAAAAAGAAGAAAGGAGGACGACGGGCGAAAAACGGGACAAACACAAAACATCCCAATTGAGAGGTTTTGTGTTTGTCCCCTTTGTCACCCGTCGTGTCCGTTTTTTTTTTTTTAATATGTGAAACAAGCAGTTTTGGGAAATACTTTAAGTACATAGTAGTTTTAAAAACTTGTACTTTACTTGAAGTGCATTCTCTGAGCATGTACTTGTACTTTATTAAAGTACTTTTTTTCTGGTACTTTCCGAGGAAAGTACAACTCCTGACTTCAAAGTACATTCCCCAAATTTGAAATAAAATATGGAGTATCGTAATGTGAGAACGCATTATCGTCTTTCGAGACATCATCTGGTCATCTCTCTTAGTAAAGTAATGAAGCCTATAAGACCGATATAAATAAGTGCCTTATAAGTTGATTGTGTTTAATAGTTCGTCAGCGAGAGTAAAACAACGACTCTGGGGCAACTAGACTTTATCCAACATTTCCCGCCATTTCCGAAAAAACTGGTGCACCTCCAATATATTCCTGATGCTGGAGCAATGCATACCAGTTTCTAAAAAACTTTAAATATGATGAAAGGGCAGCATGAAAGATTGTGTTAAAAAGTACTTGTACATTACTTTGAAAGTACATTGTATTATAGAACTTTACTTCAAGTACATTGCACTCCCCGTGTACTTACTACTTTACTTTAAGTACATAACCTTTAATTTACTTTGTACTTTACTTCAAGTACTTTTAGATGTGTTTTACACAATCCTGCAAAGGAGCAAACACTGTCTGCAAAATCAAGCTCAGGTAGTGCTCAAGCTCAAAGATAGATATAAAACGTCCGCAGTACATCATTGACCAAAAATCAGAAAAAGTACAAAACAATTAGGCACGTAGAAGCAAAACCAGCTATTAAAGCATTTCTGTGAAAACACAAAGAGCTTTATATTTGTCTAGTAGAATTTGTCTAACGGATCAAAACCTTTGTACTTTCTTGTTACCATAAAAAATATAAAAGTAACTTCAAAAGTAATTCGTTACTTTTACGGTAGTTAGTAATTTACTCAATTACTTTCCATCTGAGTAATTTCTACTCTGCTCATATTACTTCTGAGGCCAATACTCAATAACTTAACTTAATTACTTTTTCTTTAGTAGCTTGTACATGTCTGCCATTAGCTCGTAGCGTCGGCTCCGTCTGGACTTAAGCTTAAACATAAATATAAGTACGCGGAACGTTTCTTTTTTCTTGCTTTTTTGTCTGTTTATGTGAATATTTTCTATGGGCTATTGTTTTCTTGAATTAAAAAAAAACTACACTTCAATAGAGCGCCAGTATACAATATGCCGTTTTTGTGTAAGCTCAGTATTAGACTTGTGCTCGTTACTTGAAAACTATACTGGATTGCAATTACAAATTACCGAGCCTCAAATGTAATGAATTACCGTTACAAATTACTTTCGCTGAAAAGTAACGGATTACTTTACTCGTTACGTTACAAATTAATTTCACATTACTTTTTCCGTACACTTATCCAGAAAACAATAGTAACAATTTCGATATTTTTCAAAAATGTTCTGCAATACTACTTTTCAATTCTCATACGCCCGTATTATAGTAGTACCATTTAAAAATAAAATGTTGTATCTAAGAGAAAGAGTGGAGGTGCACTCCGTTCACCTCTAAGCTGACAAGGCACCGAACGCTGCAACCACACCCGCCATTCCGCTAGCTTACAGTCGTCCGGAAATGATCCTTGGAATTGTGCAGACAAAGCTAGCGGTGCGCATGCTCAGTAGCCGCGCCAACCTCCGCTACGAGATTCGGAGCTAAAGAAGCGATCTACGAAAGCTCCCTTTGACTCGGATGTTTCGCCTGTTATTCACACAGAAAAGAAAAATTTGGTTCTAACGTTACAATGTATAGCCAATGCAGAATGCAGGTGTCCCAACTTACCTTGATGTGTTTCCGTAGATTAGAGTTTGTTGTACTTGCTGATAACAATGTGTGTGTTTTTGGCAAGCAAAGTATGCACGAAAACTTTAGGTTTCCGCTCTCCTTTATGTCCTGAATTTTGAACATCTCATTAAGAGATGGCCATGGAGACGAACGCACACCCTATGACCGAAAATCGGCCAGTCAGAAAAAAGTGGCGGTTACGGGTTATCGATCGTTCATCGGTTCTCACTTTCATACCAATATTCGTAAAGGCCAAAGGAGGGGAGGGCATAGAAAGCGAGAGAAGCGTTGGCCATCGGTCTCATAAAATAGAGGATCACACTACTTTTACGTGTTTCTTTCTCTGTCTCTCTCTCTCTCTCTGTCAGAACTCCTTAGATGGTCTAACCCCCCCCCCCCCGTCGTTATGTTGACAGTTGACTGTAAAGTGAGGAGTGATACTCGACCACCATGCCCAAACAAGTAAACCAGAAGAAGTATCGTCCGAACTCTCGAAGACGATGCTCTTAGCCTCGCGCCGGGTGCTTTACAGCCGTGCCTCAAGAGCGTGCTAGAATACAGATAGCGCACATCAAAGACAAGGAAATTCGACCCCCCCCCCCCCCCCGCGCGAGGCTACATCGTCTGTTACGCGAGTTGTGAACCCGCGAATCGAAGGTGGTACGGACCCGCGTTTGATGTCTGTGCAGGTGGCGGGAGATGTCGAAGAAGTTGGAAGGATGAAACGGTGTAAAAGACAAGAACAAATAAACACGAAAAGCTTTCTCCTGCCCGGAAAAGAAAAAAACACGATGGAAGGCGACGGAGAGCCTACTCGGCGTTGTCTTACTTGATCTTTGTATTTCGTATATTTGTACATGCCTTGCCTGTTTCTCTAATGGTTCTAGTGACCGGTCATACAAAAAATCGTGTTTTCTTTCGGCTACTCTCCTCTCCTGATGTTTTCTATTTTGTTGAACTTTCTCTCTTTATGCTGCTCAATGTTCTGCACGTATTGCTCCAGTCACTATATTATGTTCATATTTATAAAACGTAACGAGTAGTTTAAGTAAGCCGTTACATATATTTTGTAACGAAATTACGTTACAAATTACTTCCGAAAACATTAACATAGCAAATACAAAATTACATAAAAAAGTAAAGGATTACTTCCCAAGTCTGTTCAGTACACATTCCTTATACCTAGTTTTCAGTGTTTTCGGTATACACCGATGAACCCTTAAAAATAAACCCAGAGTCGGTTTTATCAAAATGAAGGAAATCTCAAAACCCAGAAATGAAGTCCTTAATTCAAATTATTAAAAATTAAACACGATTGACACAAAGAATTTATCATATACAGCTACATTTTGCGTTCAACGGGGAACATAGCCCGCACTGAACTGTCTGCGAGGTTACTACGACACCGATGTTTCATAATCTCAACCATGAGCCACGGAGTAGTAAAATTAAAGGACAAGGCTCCGAAATTAACAGGCAAGTCGTCGTGCCCGTTATTTATTGTCTCACTCTCTCGAGGTTGAGATTTAAGATTTCTTCTAACCTCTTAGCCCGCATAGTTTTGTTTCTTCGCAAAGCCCCTCGTCGTCTTGCCTCCTTCTATGATCGGTAACCGAGGCATTTTCCAAGCAAGCAGGTCACCACCCTGTACCCCCGAAGTGTTGAAGACTCCTACGTTCTTGTTCTGTGCTCTTCGACATAAACACCCATAAACACCGATATTTCTTCCTACGAGAATTATCGACGCTGAAAACATTAAATCTGTGTGTTTGTGTGTGGAGGGGGAGGGCGGAATAAACACTGAAGGAACAACCCCGAATTCAAAGAAACCGAAAACCCGAAAACACGGAACCTATTTATACCCAATCCAATTTTACTATCTCTCTTAACCAGGCTGATAGCGTCAAGATTGACGCTTGTGAAAGATCGCGGTCTGCACGTGCTTCAAGGTACAAGAATAGGTTAGCTCAATCGACGTTCATGAATACGCATCTGGCTTCAGAAACCTGCAGTATCGCGTCTTCCAGCCCTCGACGCATCTGTAACCTCCGTTCACAGCATGTTCTTGATGTAGGCCAGGAACGGTCAAGCACTGGGTTGATCGCGATGTTGCTCTTCAGCACTTCTAACAAAATCTGGAGCATATACTGGGCCGCGAAGCAGTTGCGAGAGCCAATGGCTAAATTCTACGATCGAGTACGGCAAATGACGAAACCTACGAAACAGTCTGCGCCGTTTGCAAATCGTGAAATGTGATCTTCAATCGTCAAAATCAGCAGAACCCATCCTTTGGGAATGATTATCTACGTTAATGCGAATAGCATCAAACGGTGCGGGAGTTATGCGCGTTCGTCAGGTGGCCGGCACACTCTAGATACGCCAGCCCACTCTTAGAGGCGATTCTAAATTTGTTGACACTTTCACAGCCCTGCGCACGATCTCCGCAGCCCAGCACGTGCGTTTGTGTCACTTAGGAAGGCGAGCAAAGCACGCGCCATACGCACAAACACTCAAAATGGTACCGACCAGACTTTCTGGCGTCTCAGCTAGTCTCAACCAACGGTACTCTAAACGGTTGTTTATATCTTTACCATAGGACGCGCCTTACAGCGCTGTCACAGCTACCGGTGCGCGCGCGTTCCATGCACGAGGGCTCATTCCGCTCTCGTGAGGGTGAGCACGGCCGCTACATCACCCTCTCCCGAGCGCGGGAAGAGGGTGAGCTAGGGGCAGTGCTAAGCCTCACGAGAGCGGAATGAGCCCTCGTGCATTGCGTAACGCGCGCGATGGTAAAGATATAAACAGGTGTTTAGAGTGCCTTGAATGACTGCCTTCATAGCTCTGTGGTTAGCGCGTCTGCCTGCTGATCAAAGGGTCAACGGTTCGAATCCCAGCCGGCGCCGGTCTTTTTTATTTATTTATCGACCCGCGGCGTAAGAGGTTAGATAGCCAGATAGATATATAGATAGATAGATAGATAGATACATAGACGAAAAGTGCGTGAAGTATCCAAAGAATGCTATTCGCATTAAAAAGTTTTGTGCTGCGCCACTCCAAGATTTCTTGCCCTATGTTATGCTTAAATCACTAGAATTAATTGTGTGGTTATTTGATCTAATCGCGTGTACAGCCTGTACAACGTGCTCTGTGCACTTGATTCAATTTTTTTTTCAGCCACTGAGAGCTTTAGAAGTTTAGGCGTGGCTTATTGTATTCACGCTTCAAGCTTCGTGATTTTGTTATTCGCCGTTCTTATCGGCTCATGCTGCAAAGTCATTGGCTGCGGAGGGCTAACAAGGTGCTCGGTACTCGTCAGGCTTTGTGTTTTTTGAGTTGTGAGTATGGTGCCTGGAACTCGTCTCCGACTGGTGTGCTTACCCGGTCCAAAAAGTGGTCCCTCAATTTCCGCCTGGTGACGTCATGAAAGTGTAATTCTGTCGCCGGTCGCGACCCTAGCGGTGTCACAGCAGCGGTAGTACACGGGGCAGACGCCTGTCCCGCTGTACAGCCTCCTCCTCCACTTGACAGCTCACGGAGGCTTCGGCAGCCAGGAGTTGAGACGCCGTGACGGCAGCGACACTCGTGTCTGCTCGTGCTTTTTGTCGGATCTTTTACGACCAACCACCAGGATCGCGACATCCGACAGCATGACAGTCCGGCTTTTGTGACGTCGTGTGTTGCTACTTTGGAACCACTTTCAATGCATGGGCGCAATAGGCTGCTAAACACACCAGTCGAATACACTGTTCCTGGCACCGCATACACTCTTAAAAAAAAAAAAAGGTTCCTGATGTCACACTTTTTAGTTTTACCTTGCTTGTCCCAAGAATTCGTCTTAGAAGATTAGCAAAGTTGCCCCTTCTGCTTGGGAGCAACTTTTTACACCCTATGTCAGGGTGCAGCTGTGCTCCCTTGGGGAGACAACCTTATCTCTAATTGGGAGCAATAGACTTTATTTTAAGCTTGTGACTCGACTCACAATAAAAGGTAATAAGTCATTCTTTTGGGCTGAAGGTTTCACCCTTTTTGGGAGTGACAGCACATGCTTCAAGGAACTCGCTCTTCGAGGGCAATAACAGTCAACCAGTTTACACCCTCTCTGGGGCAACCCAATGTTACTAGAATACTGATTGGGAAACTGCCTCTCAGCCTGCATACAAAAAGTGGCACCGATCAGTACGCGAAAACCAAACTAAACGCGACCGCATCGCCGTCATGTATCCCGCAGCGACCTCCAAGGTTGGTAGCCTTAGCGTAAACTGCCGGCGCAAACTTTTTTATTCTTTTATTTTTTTTTGGGGGTGGTGGGTCGTTAGAAGAATTAGAGTCAGGCTCCGAGTCGTCGCTAGCCGCTTTAAGGGTCGGTGGCGCCTTCTCGCAGTTGCCAAAAGTATCGCCTACGATAGCATTTCCTGCTACTGTTCACTTTTGGCTTTGACCGGCCCTTTCGGCGCCGAAACGTAAACAGTAGAAGGGGTTCAGGGCTGCCAACTCCTGTCTCCCAAGCGGGCGAGCCGCGATTAACTGCCAAAGTCAGGATGCGCTACCTGAAAGCCACAGGTGAGACATGGTTCTATAAAAACAATCTTAAATGTGCCGCGAAACCCTGTAAACTAAACTTGTATGCAAACATCACGCTCCTGCCATTTTGTACGTAATCTGCAATAAAATTTTATACAAAAAGAGCTTTTTTCGTTTGTTTTTACGCAAAAACATGGTTTCTAAAAGCGGGGAGTGCCAGCGTTCCACCGCCGACGAAATCCAGAGGAGAACGACGGAAGTGACATGGGTCTAACATTACCTTCTAAAAACTCATTTCAAATAGGGGGCGCTAGAATCTGTCTCCTCGAGGAAGTAATAAGCAAGGCACTTCCTTCTTCACCAGACTGAGGGTGTAAAAGCTGGTTATTCCACCCTTTTGGCAACCTTTATTTTAAGAGTAATAGGGGGCGCAAGTGTCTGTGTCCCTCGAGCATGTAATAAGCAAGGCACTTTCTCCCTTACCCGATTGAGGGTGTAAAAGTTGCTTGTCCCACCCTTTTGGGAACCTTTTTGTTGACAGATGTAGTGCGAGTAACCATATGGGCTTTTTGTAGATTGTACTCTAAGGATTGCGCGCCTTGCGAGTGCGTGCTCGTTCTCTGCTCAATGAGAGTTTTAGAATAGGGGGCACCAACACTTCAAAGTCCCCCAAGCTAATTGGGAGAACCCAAGCGTTAGGTCACCTCCCCCCCCCCCCCCCTTTCAAAAGGTCTCTAACGTAATGGCACGAGCTCCCACTAGCAACGCAAAGCTGTTGCGCTAGTATCCACACACACACAAAAAGAAAAGTATTATACCGCCTAAGAGCTCGTCCGATCGTCTGATACACCGGCGGCCTTTGAAATACTTCTTCGTCACTCGCTTTTGGTGGAATATCTTGACGAGAGTGTGCTCCCATGGAATGTGGTTTTTCGTCAGCTGGCGAAATACTATGGACCGACTTGCAACCATTATTTTATAAACAACCCTTGCGCAAATCTTAATACTATCTTTCAGTCTTTGAATGGAATGGAAGAGGAAATTTTAAGCGAGAGCCGCTTGTGCTGACTGTAGCCAGGATGACTCGAGATCATTATCTGAGCAACCAACTGTTGTCCCGAAAGAGGCAATCGTTTAGGGGGGGGGGGGGGAGCACAGCACGCGGCGGTGTTCTTCCCGACAACCTCAACGTTTAACAGTGGAACGCGACATTACGCAACGGCAAGCCGCAACCGAGGTGCTAAGGTCGCTTAGATCGCTTAGTGACAGTTTGCGCGTTGTGGGGGGCCGAGCTCATTCAATGAGAAACCGTCGTGGGAGTTCTGTGTCTACGGCCATGCCTTTGAACGGCGGCGTCATTGAGAAGCGTCAAGGATAACGCAACACCCCGGGACACGGCTCGACGCGGTGCTGAACGAATGCTGTGCAATCCGCGCCGCTTCTGGCTTTTCATCGACTTCTTCGCGCAGTGTGCTGCAACCAACTTCTTCTGGTGGGGAAACATCCTATATTCTACCTCGATTGTTCCGTGCAACGCTGTGGAATATGAATGGGTTTAGACGTCTTTTTGTATGGGCATTACCACTTTTGTTTATAGAGTTTTTCACCCTTCGTCGAAGTTGGGCACCAAGTGACACGGTAGACATAAGGTGGCTTCAACTCGTCGCTAAGCTCTCCCTTCCGTGCCTTGAATGTATTCTCTTTGTTATTTTCACCTCGTTTATCGCCTTGTACTTAAAACTGGGTTCCTGTTCTGAAATGTTAAAAACTATATCTGCAATAAAAAAGGCCATAAAACATCGTCGTTTTTTATACATTCTTTACATGCGGCAGGGACGGGAACAGTAATTACAAGAAAAACATACAACACATTACGCTCATTGAGGTACCATCTAGTGTTAGCCGTTACATAAAACAGAGCCAAGCAAGAGCCATGTGAATGAACGCTGAAAATAGTCCGTAGGAAATTTAAAAAGACGACTCGTGCAGCCAGTTGTCGCGCGATCAGTTTGGCGCGATTGGTTCCTTCAGGGTTAGCAGAGTCTGCGGACCTGGTACGGAATTCGCCTGACCAGGAAAGAATGACAATAGATCGAATTTGAAATCTCTATAACCGTGGTACGACAGGTTCAGCCCGCCTATTTCTTTACCTTTGCCGTCGTGATACACAACATTTCACATGTCCAGAGACTTGTCCTCGGACGCGTTCCTTTGGTCCGTGGACCAGCTCTTGAGTTTTGCACGTTTTATTTTATTTATTTATTAATATTTACAAAGTACCTATATCGAATTGTGGGCATTATTGTAGCGGTTTTTTTTTTAAATACACTATGATAAGTGAAAAAACGGACAATTCATTGTCATCAATTGGCACTATCTCTATCTGAAGGTCGTTCTACTCAGTCGCGGTTTTAACAAAGAATGAATTGGCAAAAATGTCAGTTATATAACTGCGTACAAGAATCTTCTTTTTTTATATGATCGCAACGGGAGGAGACGTAAAATGGCTCCAAAAGATAGGCAGCTTTATCAATCTCTGTTTTGTTATGAAATACACAATGGAAGAATTTTAATCTTAGTTTTTAGAGCGCAGCTCTTATAGGCGCCCGTTTCCGGCTTGAGCGGCGTCGGCGTCGGCGTTACCGCGCGTTGCATTATGGGACGTTTCCCATATGACGTCACGAAGGGTCACAAGTAACGCCATGAGAGGAGGAGGAGGAGAGAGGCATTTTTTTCGCTAAGTTTAGCGGAAAAATTTACCGCTAAATTTAGAAGGAACATTTTACCGCTAAATTAGCAGAAAAATTTCCCCGCTGAATTTGGCGGAAAAGTTCCAAGCTAAATTTAGCGGAAACGTTTTACGCTAAATGGGATGAGAGCAGGAGAGGAGGAGGAGAGGGGAGGAGGGCCATACCCTCCCCTCCGTACCCTTCCCTCCTCCTCCTCAAGAGCTGCGCTCTAATTCGGCATTAGGAGAAGTTGTAAACGTCTTTCTTTCTTTTCTTTTGCATTCAATCGTTTCACATCCCAGCACAAATTTCATTTCTGTAAAACTAGCATAAGGATCATAGTTGTTAAGTTTAAAGCGTGCTGCCTGATTCTGGAAGTTTCTCGAGTTTGTTTATAAGAAAGTCGTGATATGGGTCCCCCTGACTGCACGCGTAATCTAGGTTTCGTTCTTACTAAAGAAAAGTAGTGTTTCTTTAACGTTGCGTGATACGGATCTAAAATTTCGACGGATAAAATAAAACATTCTACTAGCTTTTCCTATTGTTCGTTCTATATTACTGTTCCATTTTAGTGAGTTTGTAAATTGCACTCGTAAATAAGCATACTCAGATACAGTACTTTGGATGGTAACGTTGATTAGGTAGCTTTGGAGCATGGCGGATTTCGAACTGCAGGAAAGGTGACGTCCCTAATTTCGTGGGAACTTGTCCAGCGACAAGTCCGCCGAGTGAATACATCTTTGAAAGCCGCAACGTTTCGCTGTGCGAACTATACTACTACTTTTCTTTTAACGCGAAGGCATTAACTGTCCTATGAAGCGCCGGCGGCGTTGTCTGTGACCGCGTAAAAAACGGGCAACTAATGCGACGCCTATGGAGCGCAGCCGGCGTTTTTCTAAATCATTTATTATGACGAGACGTGACGGATTTTGAGAATGACAGAGTATGCTTAATGATGATTTATGTATGATACATCCTCCTTTGCCAGTTGGTAGAGCAGTCATTTGTCGAGGTGCGCTGTGTATGATAATATTCTACGTGCTGACTATGCACAGGGTGGAAAAAATAGGCCAGAAAATACGGTACACATACGTCTTCAAGATTTTTGCGATACTACATTCTTAAAATTTTGTTCTCCCCCCCCTCTCCTTTTTGGCTTTGCTAAACTTTGAACATAAACACAGAAATCTGTCTGGTTAGGAAAATAATAGACTGACTGAAATTCGAAACACTAACCAAGGTTTAATAAAAAGAAAAAAAAAAAGAGAATTCCCCGACGTTGCGGGACCAGCTTTCGAGAGTCAAATACTTTCGAGAGTCGAATAGCTGACGGCGGGGTCAACCTGTCTGAACACTGAATAATTCATGAAATTCCTACCGATAGCAACTGCTCGTATTCCTGCAACGTGCTGAAACGTCCCCAGCTCTTCTTTCGCGACGAAGAATGCGAACGAGCCGGCTCGACAACATTGGGAGGGGAAAGAACGTTTGCGGTTGTATAATGTTGGTGTCAGCTTGAATCTCGAGCGTAAACACTTCGCCACACCTGGCTGCACTGCCGGCACTAGTGCACACAATATGCCTTTTTGTTAAAAATGCAAAACTAAGGTCGGTCACCATTTACGCATGACTTCCTTTCCCGCGGGGAAGCATGCTGCTCGTCTTCTGAACAATGATCATGATCGTAACAAAAAGGTATGTTTTTCAAGGTCTCGAAAGTCTTGACTTAAATCGCACGTGTAACGTCAATTAAATGCCTATTTCATGAAGAAAAAGATGTGGTCCCATAATCTGCGACCGGCTACTTTAATCCAAGAAATTGGTTACCAAATGTGATATGTACTCTGAAATTATAAAATTTTGTATATAGTTAGCAATGCCCTAAACTACAAGCTGATATACCAAAAGCTTGATATATTAGTTGTTGAAAACGACTTCACAATAAACTGCAGGTGTATACTACACCAAAAGGGAAATAACCATAAAATATAAAATAAAAAGAAACAATGGTAAAATTGTATAAATTATATTTATTTGTGGGCTACAGGTATTGCACACTTGTGTATGTTATCTCATAAGTTTCAGAAATTCTCTCTCCATATGTCCGCATTATCACATAATAAATTGGAGCTTGTGTAACAGTAAGAAGGATTTAGTGAATGAGGCCGGTGTTTATTTTTGGTTGCGTTAGCGTTAGTATCTACATGACAGCGAAAAGCTGACGGCGACAGAACAGTGGAAAGTGAAGTGCGCCGCGTAGAGAGGAGGAGACTAGGGGAAGGACAAAGGCGAGAGGGAGGAGACGTCACGGGGCGGAAGCCAATGCGCGCGCAGGAAACCGGTGAAACCGGTCAAATCGGCGAGCCCGCTTCGTCGGAAAAAAATAAATAAAGGAAGATCCTTTGCTGGATGTTTTGGGGAACGCGTTAGCATGACCC
Organism: Ixodes ricinus; assembly: GCA_037355805.1. Lineage (NCBI taxonomy): Eukaryota > Metazoa > Arthropoda > Arachnida > Ixodida > Ixodidae > Ixodes > Ixodes ricinus. The sequence continues at coordinate 6,300 of JAZHYW010030703.1, read as the reverse complement.
CTGGGAAACGCTACACGCGTCTTCCTTTGGGAAATGCTAACACTCACCTTGTAACGAAGCAAAAAAGAGGCAGCAAAGAACAGAAGAAGAAAAAGAGAAAGCAAAAAGGAAAATCCGAAACAGAAAAGTGAAGCGAAGAAGCGGGCGACATCGTCATATACTCTATTTCACCTTATGATGTACCGCAGGGAGGGGCTACGATGCGCAAGCTCCTTGCTCTAGGAGCGCATCTCGGTGGCACCAGCTCTTGTGTAGGGGTATTCACATCGAGGAGAGAAAACCCGGGGATTTCTCCCCGGCACGCGCGCTTCACGAGACAAAACGCTGAGACTTTGGCACATACCGCAAAGCCTGACGTTTTCGTCGCGGAATCGTGCGTGCCGGGGAGAAATCCCCGGGACTTCTCCCTCGTGGGGGTGCCCTAGGGCAGCAATACCAACGCTATTAGCTCGCGCTTCTAGCCTTCGCTGCGATACAACATTAGGTGAAACGGAGTATACAGGTTAGAGCGACGTGCACCAACGCACGCAAAGCATACGAGGCAGGAGCCACGCACCACGAGCGGCGGACACGCTGCATAAGCTCCGATGGAATACGCCTAGCTGCAACCCAGGCTTGTCTCATCTAACTAAGACATTTTCTCGGACTTTCCTTTTGTAAATCAATATCTGTAAAATATGTAAATAACAAGTGCGTCAGCAAAGAATGCTTCTCGGTATGTTGACTACAAAAGTGAAGTGGTCAGCGTATGCGTTTCCCACAGGGGGACGTGTGTGGCGTTTCGCGAAGGTCATTCCAATGCATTCCCTAAACCCGGGGCACCGTGACCTGGGGTCACAGTGCTCGTACATCATACAAAGCGACAGTCTGCAAACAGGCTCAAACTCAAGTCACCAGGAGATCCGCGCTTCGAAAGCCGTATGGCAATGGGTTCAAGGAAACACTTCGCACGCGGCATTCAAACCACGGATATCGGGGTGACTGATGTCTGCCAGACTGTATATGATGTATATGCAGTGTGGAAAACCCCGGCGTAAGGATCCACCTATGGATCTTTCTTTATTCTTAAAATCAGTCTATGGTTCACAAAATTAATTGAACTCGTGTCCATTTTTACATTATTACACTACAATGCATGCCCTTCATTTTCTACCACTTCTGGAGACTCCCTTCTTTGCCTTCCCAAGTGCCGTCAACGGGATTCACAATAGTATATTCCAACATGCTAATTACAAACAAGCTCGCATTTTCCTAGATCCAGTGTGAGCAAGAATGGCATATACTGAAAGGTAGCCCAAACCATTGTCCGAAACGGGGAACAGGAATTCTTCATCTACCCCGACCTCACTTTCTCAAGTCTCATTGTTTTCTTCTCCTCGTGTCCCGAACATTCCCATGAGTTCGCGTGAACCTGTCTTCATCCGGTTGTCTTCTTTGAAACGACACCATTAAGGCTCGGTTATACTCCGACGTTGAGAGCAGCGTAGTGCAAAACGCGCGAGTTTCATTTGCCGGCTAGCAGGAACTGGATATCTGCGACCAGTCATCAGGGAGTTTTAGTAGACCGTGTTTCCCCTCCGCTAGCCCTCCGCTACGAAGAAACCGCTACTGCGCCTGCGCGCCGATGGCCTTGGCTGTAGAGTTCCGGGTAGCGGAGGTGCTTAGCGGAGCGGGAAACACGGTCTACTAAAACTCTACAGCCAAGGCCATCGGCGCGCAGGCGCAGTAGCGGTTTCTTCGTAGCGGAGGGCTAGCGGAGGGGAAACACGGGTCTACTAAAACTCTCTAGTAGTGAGTTATAGTAGACCGTGTTTCCCCTCGCTAACCCTCCGCTCACGAAGAAATCGCTGCTGCACCTGCGCGCCATGGCCTTGGCTGTAGAGTTCCGGGTAGCGGAGGGGCTTAGCGGAGCGGGAAACACGGTCTACTAAAACTCGCTAGTATCTGTACACGCTCGCTACGCTGCGTTACGATAGCCCGTCGAAGTTACGTTGGAGTATAAACCAGGGTGTCGAACCGGAACCGAACCGAACCGAAACCGGAACCGAACCGGTATTTTTTCCGGAACTGAACCCGAACCCGAACCGTTATATTGTTATCGCGATGAACCCGAACCGGAACTGAACCGGAAAAAAATAACGGTTACCGGCTCATGTCAAAACGGTTCGGCCACGCGCTGTTGACAATGAATGTGCTATCAATGCCATTTGTTTTTTAAGTGCCGTCAACTGACACACACCTCGCTTACATATTTTTCTTCTCCACTCAGTCTTAGGAATATAAACGCTGCATCCATGAATCTTGACAAACGCTGCATCCATGAATCTTGACATAGGAACCAGTACTGCGCTGGTCGCGGCTTGCACGGAAAAAAAAGAATTGGAAGGCTGTGCAAAAAAAAAAATCGCGTCACGGGATTTTATTTTCCTACAATCTCGTAAATCCTAAATGCTGCTGTGTGCTCATTTCATAACACGTTTCTAGAACGTGATGTTGCAAATTTTTATTTTATGTTGTTATTTTGATGTTATTTTGATTTTGTTATTTTGATGTTGCAATTTGTCATTTATAATTTCCGAACCGGTTCAGCGCCCTGAACCGGTTCGCGAACCGGTTCGCGGATCAAATTAATCGAACCGGAACTGAACCGGAACAAAATAAATTTACCTGAACCTGAACCGTAACCGAACCCGTATTTTTTTCGGTTCGACACACTGGTATAAACGCACCTTTAGGTGCGTTTATACCAGCGGTTTATACTGATGGCCGCTGCAGCGCTGTTAAGGCGTGGCGGTAAGTTTTCAATTTTTTTCGTCTTTCCTTTCTTTTGCAACGCTATTTTGGCGGCAACGTGAGGCCGCCTTTTGCACTGTCACTGTGGGTTGCGCAAATAGTGTTGGAAAAGGACGCACGCTTTTTTCTAGTTCTGCAAGAAAGGACAGAAGCTATTTCTAAAAGGAAAAGTAATATTCATGTGGAGGGAAAACTAGAGAAGCGGGAATGTTTTCTTATCTTAGTAGCTTTGAGCCCTGACACCGCGGCTGCCCCTGTCAGTTAAGCTGTCAGTGGCTTTTCTCACATAATGTGACCGATATCATTTTAATTCCTTTTGAAAACGATGCGCATTCAGATTTACAGCAAGTGTCAGCAAAGGTTGGCATAGTTTCGTTTTCTGGATTTTACTCGTTTTGGACAAAAACAAACTTAATTTTAACTTGAAAAATAAGTGTTAAACCATCAGTCTTGCTTATCCACCAAATGTACCTGAATTTACGCATAACTAGGGGCTTAATATCAGACGAATTTGCTAGCCATAGAAACTGATATGCACCTGCGCGCGCACATGCGTGGTTGCAGGTATCGTACCCTCGTTTTCAGAAATGCCTCTGAATGTTAGAAAAACATTTCTAATCCCTTTCTACCCTAAGCAATTGTACGCGACCCCGAGTTATACCACCTGTGGTTCGGTAACCTCACTCTGCATATTCTGACATATATCTAGGCATAAACTTATCTCATAATCTTACTGGTCTTCTCACATAACGAACGTGACTTATGAAGCTAACCGAGTGCTAAATTACCTGCGACGAAGCTTGCGACTAGCACCTCCCTCTGTAGAACTACTATCTTTTCTGACACTCGTGCGACCCAAATTAGAGTACGCAAGCGCTGTTTGCGACCCTTATCAATCTAACTTTTTTAAATCACTTGCATTTGTTCAAAATCGCGCAGCTAGATTTATCTTTTCCTGGTTACTCTTACCACATTAGTGTCACCAAGCTCAAATCTCATGCTGATCTCGCAAGCCTTGAGTCAGGGCACAAAATTGCCAGGCTCTGTCTCTTTCAGAAATTCTATTTCACATCAGTCGACAATTCTGTTGTCATGCCAGCTCAACGAGTTTCAGACGTCTGAAACTCGTAAAGCTGGTCCACGTTTCTGACAGTGCACATGGAAATGTACTGGTAAAGGAACTATATTAGGTGGAATACTGAAATCTGAGCCTTCTGTAAAAAAAATTGCCAGCATTGACATAAACCACAATTCCCTGTGATGGAGACTAGGTTTGTGTCCACTACTAGCAATTTCTTTTGCATTCTCATTTCAGTCTACCACTTAAATATAATTTCTTTGCCTTTACATTAAATTCTCGTTATCGGGTGCTTCAAGTTCCCTTTTAGCAGAATAAGCTCACAAGCTTACAGATCACTGGGATTAGGCTGGGGAGCACACCCATGATATGCTAACTTTCTAGCAGTATCCGGAGTGTCCTGAAAACTATTCCGAAAAAGAGCTGCAAGCATACTAATTGTATGCTTATATCATGGGCGAGTATACTCGAGATCGGCCAATTTAACATAAAATTATTACAGGGTAGTATGCATAATAAGCACAGCAGAAGTATACTAGAATTGAGCTACTTTTCGCTAAGGGACCGCATTATTCATGAGAAAGCAGTTTTATCCACAATGTGCTCAAACATCTGCTCCTCTCTCGCCGTTTTTTTGTCCAGGCAGCAAGGGACTGGAGTGATCCGATGCCGTGCACCAATCCAACCCCATTAATTTCAAGAAAACCTTTGAGTACGTCATCCAAAGAGCCATCCCTATGTAATTCCCCGGGGCATTTGAGGTATAATAAATGAATAAATAAAAATGTTTCAGGCAAATAGAATACCTGGTTCAGCGGATCAATTGCTGGCGCTAAAGATCCTCTGAAAATCCACCGCTTACACGCGTCGTGGTGCCTTTTATTTTTCAAACCCGAGTGATTCCGATTCTGTAAATAAACTTTTTTTCTTTTTTTTCCTACGCTCCGGAAATAGTATTTCTCATGAACTGCCGTCTCTCAGCACGTGTTGCAATTAACAGGTAAACGCAATATATTTCTGCAGTGCTTGTCGTTGTCATCGAAATAATCGGTACAGCATTGATATTCCTTTAAATCGTCTGCGTTTCAGCGGAATCGGAAAATGTTTTGTCTTCGAACTCGAGCGACTCAAATTGTGCTCGCGATTACATTAGCCGTTCGAGACGTCCTCCCGCAGTAGACCGCAAAGCCCCCTCTATCCTGAGAAAAGTGGCGCCATTCATTGTTGCGGAAATGCTCGAGACACGTGCCGCACGCCACTTCTGGGAAGAACATGGCGTCTGAAATCTAGCTCAGTGCTGCGCTGTGCCGCCATGATCTTCCCAAAAGCTGCAAGTTGCACGTGCCATCGTGCATCGACGCACCTTGCGCTACTTTTGAAACATGAAGAGGGCTTTAGTAGACCGATCTCACCAGCCAGTTTTACTACGCCACCGCTGCCGCGATGCATGAAGGGGAACTTTACAGTCTTTCTGCACGTGCGACAACCTTGCTGGAGCTCTGCGCGTGTAGAGCACGAGACGGCCCGAGCCCTGTCAATGCACTGCTGCCTGCCTCATATGAGCCTAAAGTTCTGGCGGCACTACGCATGGGCCGAACGTTTCGGGACATCGGTCTATTATGAACTTGAATATATTCGATATTCACTGGACGCCATGTTTGAGAGCGATGATTAAGGGGATACTACAACGAAATTTCGGCTATTATTTTTTGGTCTATATGTGTTCGAAGAAGCAGTATCACATCAGACACACCAATATCCTGTTAAAAAGGCGCGAAAAGGAATTTTAGAACGAATTAAACGATTAGCAAAAGAGCACCTGGTGGATGTAGCTAACGCCTCGTTTGTAATGCCCGTCTAGGAACCTTGACAGGTAGTGACGATGCTTGTCTCGCCTCCGACTACCACGAGAGAAGAGGGAAGGAGGAACCCCCTCTCCTCGAGAATCTCTTTTGTGTGCTACCAGAGTCGCTAATGTCCCTCTACAAAGATTATAGAAGATTAACCCGTCACTCAAAATTCATACAAAGGCAGCCGCTTCGGTGTGCTGGAACGACTTACGACATCCTCTCGACGTCAGCCTCGCCGCAGCTTTGCTCGTCCCGAGACGAACTACGTCACGATTGCGGCGGGTGTCACGTCCTCTCCCCTGGCTGTTCTCCGAGCGCTTGCCAGAGTGGGCCGTTTATAACGAAAAAATACAGCCATCAGGCTCAAAATAGAAACGTGCGATTGTCATTTACGGATACTGTGGATCATATTCAACCCATTCTTGAACACGACGGGCAGATTTCGAATTTCGTTGAAGTATCCCCTTAAAGCGCATGCTCAGAACAAGCTCACGTTAATGGGCTGCTAAGACCGGCGATCTTGATGGTGCGGAATGCACGTTGCAGAACTGTGGAAGCTCGCTGTCAGCACGCGCTCAT
>JAZHYW010030702.1:0-18524 GCA_037355805.1 Ixodes ricinus | reverse complement strand
TTTCCGCTTTCCCAGCAGCGTCGCTTCGTCGCTAACTTGGAGTCCGCTCGCTCGTTGCGCCTGGTTGGTTTTTCTATTTTCTTGCGGAATTTTCTTTTCTTTTTTTTTTTTTTTTTTTACTAACGAGGAGAACATAGTGGTGACGTGTTTTCACAGAACAAACGTTCGCGCTCTGTGCGAGATCGGTGGCGTTTTTGGCGCGTTGTTGCCAGCAACGGACTTCGCGGTAGTAAAACATTCTTTTTTGTGAGCTTTTTTTTATAAAACGATAAAACTAAATCGAGTTTTGAGTTTATTGTATTTGTTGCGTAGCAGCGCTAGATACGGAGAAAAAAAAACTGGGCGGCTTTCTCCGGTTTTTTATACTTTTTTGTAAAATGCCACCCACCGAGACATGGCCCACCCCACTTTTTCTGTGAATTTCAGGCGGCAGGGGGGAGGGCGATGACTCGGGATATTACGGTAGGCACTGACTTCCACTTACTTGAACCTAGATTATGTGTTACTGCCCTGTCATTAAATTTAGTTTGGGGCAGTAAAGCTATAATAATGATGATTCTTTCATACTGTAAGAAAGCTTAACCAGCATGATCATCTGGGTCTATTCAAGTTGTTTGGGCTGCTTGGTGGCTCGCATATCTGCGAAGTCTGGAGGCAGTGCAAACTTTGCAGGAGGCTTCAGAGTGGGGACGATGTTCGATTGGACCTTTGCACCCCAGATAGCAATGTCCCACGCTACCAGCTGTATGTGTGTGACAGGCCATTGGTCTCCGCCGCTTCCTTAAAGTTCGCCATCTTCATCGTCCCCCAGGGAAGGTGAGATGACTTTATAAAGATTATTTAATGATGCTCTAGGGCAGTAATAAGGTGGTGAACTGGGCCAGTTGGTTGATGTTATGCATGATGGGGAAAACAGCTCAGAAAACGTGGACTACGAGGAACAAAGCATTGTCTTGTCGTGTTTGTTCTTCCTCGTAGTCCGCGTTTTCTGAGCTGTTTTCCTGATCATGTATGCTTCAGGCATTTAAGATTGAAAAAATAAATCCTGAAGAGTAATTCCAGGGCCCCAGAAGAATATGAAGAAGGTACATGATGTCTATGGTCCGTTGCAACTCAAGAACGGGCGTGGGTAAAACGGGCCTGGGAGGAGGAAGCAGACGGAACGCTGGAGAAGAGAGGGGAAACCTCCTTCTCTCTTTAGCGTTCCGTCTGCTTCCTACTCCTGGCCCGTCTTACCCTCGCCCTTCGTTCTTGAGTTGCAACGGACTATAGCAACAATGTCGTCATCTGCTGTGTGCTACAAACTATATGCTATCTCATTGACCCAATTATTCTACTGCAGCAGCAGTTGCAAGAAAATGAACTTCTATATGCTCAAAAAACAACTGGTTGCTAGGTTACAGGTGTTGAGACCATTCATTTGTTCCGTGTTTCACTTGATGGTCTTCGCCTTGAGAGCCAAGCTTGGAATTTTTTGTAAAGTTGGTTTCTTTGATGCTGGTTTGATATGTAGAGAGGTCTCAGGGAGCACTTGCAAGTATCAACATGAAGTAGCTTCAATTAAGAAAAACTTTCAGCCTTTCCACTCTGGTGAAGGAGGAAGACCAGCGGAGCCGTACAATGGAAAGTAATGGCCGGCCGCAAATCGGCAAGCCAGAGTGGAAGGCTGCCACCATCTATGAGCGACGGCGGCAACCAGATACGTGGCTTGCCGCCGTCGCTCATAGATGACGGTAGGTGTCCAGAGTTCGGTGTCTTCATTTCTTTGCGGGGGACACGATCCTGGGGAAACTAGCCCTTAACAGCTCCGCTGTAATAAAGATAACAACTGCTCAGCTATTACACTATGATGCAAAGAGCTTCACAACCTTAAAGAGAAGAAAAGTAGGTGCACATGTGAGCTGGCAAAATTAAAATGTGATACCGAAGAAGGAGAAAAAATATACATAAAAATCAAGGACACATACTACCATGTATGACTGTGTGTGGCATCCTTTTTGTATTTTTACAGCGGAGCTGTTAAGGGCTAGTTTCCCCAGGATCGTGTCCATTTTCAAACATCCTAATTACACATAACTCTGGACAGCTACTGCCAGCTATGAGCGACGGCGGCAATAAAGACAACTGGTAGTTGCCGCAGTCGCTCATAGATGGCGGCGACCTTTCGAGCCTTTCCACTCTGGTTTGCCAACTTGCGGCCGGTCATTATTTTCTTCCTGGTCCTCGTCTGTTTTTCGCGCCGTTTCCTACGCTCTCATCAGTTGCCGTTTGGACTCGCGATGGGTCGGCCGTGTGCCCTTTCTTCGGAGGAAGAAGAGCAAGAGCGGAAGGAATGGCGACGTGTGTAGCAGCTCGAATGGTTCCGCAATTGCTGCAAAGCCGCTATCGCCTCAAGTTCCACTGCTTCGAGCGCTTCAGATTCCCTTGCGAAAGAAGAGCAGATTGCTCGCCTGAAAAGCCACCGCCGAGAACAGATGCTACTGCTCCGCTGCTCTTCCTTCTTCACCAGAGTGGAAAGGCTGAAAGTTTTTGTGTGTCTTTCTGTTTCCTTAGTAGTATCGGATTATGGTTGTGTTTACAACAACCTTATCAAACTCCAAGTCTCTTGAATTCAAACTTTTGTGAGGGCCGAATCTTTCAGCATTTAAACCTCTCAAACTGAAGCCTCTGGAAAGGTTTGCAATATATGAATCACTCGAACTCAAACCACTTACACGAGTTTGAAACCCTGGCGCTTTCAAGCTCTAACATTGGGAGGTTTGCGACATCAGTCCCGGATTCTCACCAATGCTTCGCTTTCATCTGTCCACAGAGAAACAGAGTGGTTGTTTGGGAACGCAGAAGGCAGGAGACAGCTTGCAGAGTCGTGCTCCTGCAGAGCGCCTCGTGGTGGTGCACTTGAGCCGCGGACACAGCTACTCCGGGCTCGAGCAAGTCAAGACAGAGCTGTCCCAGAAGGTCATGGAACTGGCTCCGGCTTCGCACACCATTGGGAAACAGGTCGGCAAAAAAAAAACCATGCACGATTTACGTCTTTTTAAAAGCAACAAATTGGTCTTTGGGCATCAGGGAGATGGGCAGCCGAGTGTGCTAGTGCACCGCAGCTCGGAGCACACGGGAAAAAGCTTGCACCACAGAACTTTAAGATCCCGGGTTCGAACTCCGCACCCGCTCGTTCTGATCCGAACGAGCGTCGTACCGGTATGGGGTCAGGTATCACCGCCAGGTGGTGCACGTTAACCCCTTAACTGAGGACTTTTTTGACCAAAAATATCTGTAAAATGGGAGTTTTTTTAAAGTGTTTCTGGCTCTTGAAGGTATAACAATAATTTCAAAACCTAAAACAAATTTACTTATATCAAGTTGGATGGGCACCCCGACACTTCCTACAATCCGAAACGGATCTTTCACTGTGCTGGCGTCTTGCCAGGTCGCATCAGACCACGAAGTTGATGGTGTTTCCATAAACAATTGTTCCGCTGTGACATCTTCAATTTTCGTGTCGAATCCCGGGGAGCATTCCATCGAGCTCGAGAAATCAACATTGCAGTCGCTGTCCTTGCAAGTATTTTGCAGCAGCTCAGCGATTTCTTCGTCGGTCAAGAGACGCGCTGGTGTTTGCTGGACGCCATTTCCCAAAAAACAGTCAAAGGTGTCATAAAAAGTCTACAATCTTTTTTTTTTTTTCTGTTATGTAAGCATTGTTTTTAAAATTAAATATGTTTTTGATACACGAGGATAGATGGCGCATCCTGCCCACACGCTAAATTGAGCGAGCGTTTAAAGACACGCTTTCCAACAGCAAAGAAAGTGCTGCGCGTCTATAAACGCACCCCCAATCTGCAGTCAAAATTGACGCGCGTCTATAGACGTTCTCCTCAGTTAAAGGGTTAAGGACCCCTGGTTAGCGGAGATACCACACTGCCTAAATTTCTCATCTACACCGGACGCCCATTAGTGCCGACTAACTTCCCGCTGGCTAAGCATACACGCAATACGACTACTTTTACTTTGAGGGTTGGCAGGGAACAGGTAAACTATATCTAAGGAAGTACTTACGGTAGACTTGACGACTCGTGGCCCCTGCGCATTATTTCCCCTTTCAAGGTCCCTTTCCTGTCGACGAGAGACAACGCCGGCCACCGGGAAGTGAGGCACAGCGGCACGAGTGCCCTGAGTGGCGACTACCTGGTCGAGGACGTCTCCCTTGACGGAGACGTCGTTGTGAGGCGCCTCATTTTCCTCGACAAGCCCCACGTCGTCCAGTCGGAGGCACGGCTGAAGCAGGGTGGGTGACTTGGTCGACCGACCTGTAATCTCCGACAAGGCGAGAAAGGAAGGAGGGGCTTCGGTCGTCCCTCGTCCAGCGCGAGCTTCCCTGCCTTCGACTATTCGGTGCCTCGCGCACCTTGAGCGTGCGCGTAGCCAAGGCACAGCACAAGGCATGGAGCCCGGCGGAAGGCATAGAGCACATGCTGGAGCCTGGCTGTTTGAAAGATGTGCCCTGCCATTTTCATTCTGTTAGTTAGTTTATGAAACGGAGAAGGAGGGGAAATTTTGCCTTTGTCAGAGTAGCTCGATACACGTACGATAGAAAATACTATGGCACGTAAACTGAACGCTTAAGGCACTTTAGACGGCCTGCAAAAATCAATTTCTCGACGTATTGCACTGCGATTTACTACGGAGGTGCAAGCAGGTGGTGGGAGTTTACGGTGAAAAGAATCGAGGACTGAACTTACCTTGATCAAAAGAAAAAATACAGAAGCTTGTCCGGGGCAATCTACGCCACCACTTAGCAGACGACGCACGTGTAGAGAGAAGTGCTGCCGACAGGTGGCAATACGCCGTGTCGAGGGAGCGCCAGCCTATTCGGGGACGGCGGACGATCTCACAAAGACTCCGAATCGGCCGGTGCTCCCTCGGCGCGGTGTACACCTCTGTCGGCGGCACTTCTCTCTCCGTGTGCATCGTCTGCAAAGTGGCGCCGTTGATTGCCCAGAACAGGTTTCTGTTTCGTTTCTTTTTTGAACGAGGCAAGTTCATTTCTTGATCTTTTAACTCTAAACCTCCACCACCTGCTTGGACCTCTTTAGTAAGTTGCAGCGCAATCCATGAGAGGCCGATTTTTGCAGGTCGTCTATAGTGCCTCAAAAGCTTTAGTTTATGTGATGCAGTTGACAATACTAAGACTGCAAGTTTGGCTATTTGGTTCCAATTCATCATAAAGATATACAGTGAAACCTCGATGTAACGAAGTCGGTAAAATTCAGAGTTTACTTTGTTACATCGAAATTTCGCTACATAGAAATTTGGGGCAGATGTTAAAGAAAGTTTCACTAATGTTTCTCGGGTGCACAAAACTCACCGAGGACGCCTTTATTTTGGTTGAAACTAGTCCGTCACCTTTTTCTGGGACACTCTTGGCATTATTATTGGCATCACACGATGTTCGCATAGCCAGATGGCCTGCATCGCGTCTTCATCTTGCTGTGTGCTTGCGAACCGCCTTTAGACATTGAACGTGTCCACCACTTCACGGTTACTGGGCACATCGCAGTTGTCTTTCTCATCAGGCCGAATGTCGTCCCCGTCTTGCGAGTTCCCACGAACATTGCTAGCTACCACCTTGTCGGTCACCCCTCCGTCGCATGACAGCAGAGTCGGCGTATAGAAAGTCGTCGAGGTCGACGTTGTTAGGGGTGGCTTCATCGCCTTCAAGGCTCCATCGCCCAGGACAACGAGAAATGCACGCTTTTAGTTAGGTCTCGAAACAAACTACGCAGCGCGAACGAAGCCGACGGAAGAAACAGCAGCGGCTCTAGTGTCCTCTAGTGGCCGTTCTGTACACCCTACTCGCCAGATTCGGCCCGTTTCACCCTTTGCGCTTTATCGGGGGCCCGTTTCAGCGCATGTGCTTCCCAAAATCTTCTTTGGGACCCAAAAGTTTGTGCCGAGTTGTCCGTGAAAGTTTGTTACATAGAAATTTCGGCAAACAGGACGTGCATGCACTTGCGGTTAGAAAAAGTTATATATACTTCGTTACATCTATGGTTTCGTTACATAGAAGTTTGTTACATCGAGGATTGACTGTATGCAACAAAAAAAAAAAAGAAAAGGAAACGAAAATGAGTGGCAGACAGGATGGCTGCATCATGTCTCATGTGCCACTCATCTTGCCCTCGCTTTTTGTGGCTTATATCCCCATCATGTAGTATACGAGCTGTCTGTGAAAAAGGCCTGTACAGTATAACCTCGTTACAACCTATCTGGTTACAGCAGATGTTCAGTTATAAGATACCAATTTGTGAAGTTCGGTTGGTCTTCTATCCATGCCATAGAGCCAACTTCGCTTATTACAGGTTCTGTTATATTGGCATTCGGATATATAGGGTGTCCCAAGCCACCAGGCTCGATCTAAAATGAATTGTAAAAATCGACGCCTGCATGTAGCAATCTAAACTTTTCGTCAAAGGTGTATTTCACAGGTCTGTTTTATCTTGTAAAATTACAAAGCGTACGTAGCTCCCTTTCTGTAAAACAGAGGGCCAAAAACCTTGCCAGGGTCAACGGCAGACGGCGACAAAGATGACCGAGTCGAGTTGCGGGGTGCGTTTGGCATGCATATTGATAGATGGCTTCGGGAGCAGCGTCTGAAGGTGTAGCCGACCAGCGAAAGAAAGCAGACGACACGCAGATGAGATCCGTTGGCAGCAAAAGCGCCGTCGTTACGCAAACGCTTTTTTTTTTATTTAAGTTTTGCTTTTATTTTTTGCATTTATTCTTTAACCCAAAGCACATTACAAAAAGATTATGTTCATTTCAATAAACCACGGTAGTCGTGAGCAGTCTCGATAGACGGTAGCGCCATCTATCAATACGAGCGCCAAACCTGCCCCGTTACTCGACTTGGTCGTCTGCGTCGCCGCCCGCCGTTGACCCTGGCAAGTTTCTTGGCAATATTTTTTTTGCAGAAAGAGAGCTATGCTTTGTAATTTTACAGAAAAAAAATATGAAAGACGTTTACAATTCCCTTTAATGCCGAATTAGAGTGCAGCTATTGAGGAGGAGGAGGAGGGAAGGTATGTCCCTCCTTCTCCTCTCCCTCCCTCCTCTCCCCATCCTCCTCCCCCTCCCCCGTGACCCTGTTCACGAGTGACCTCCGTGGCGTCGTCACTCGTGACCCTAGTGACGCTCGTGACGTCATTGTGGGAAACGTCTCGTAATGCAATGCGCAATTATGCCGAAGCTGCTCAAGCCGGAAACGGGCGCCTAAAGGCCCGTTCACACTTTCGCGCTTGACTACGACCGACTGAGACAAGACCGGTTTTTAAACCTCTTGCAGCGGCGGAGGACCGGATACGCCGCTGCGGAGCAGGTTGCACGCCGTAGCAAGAGGCTTAAACACTGGTCTTGTCTCTCTCGGTCGTACTCGGTTGCAAGGGCGTGAACGGCGCTTAAAGACCGACGACCAGTTCACACTTTCCACTTTTCCCCCGCTTCCTCCTCTCCCCTTTCTACCCTGTCCACCGTTGCCTGTTTCCTCCTCCCCCAGGGTGAGGAGGATCTTCTGCCTTGCAGAATCTCGTGTCTGGTCGTCGGCCTTTAAGTGCTACGCTCTAAAACTGACCTGTGAAATACACCTTTGATGAAAAGCTTAGATTGCTACGTGCAGGCGTCCATTTTTAAGGTCCATTTTAGATCGAGCCTGGTGACTTGGGACACCCTATAAAGCACTATGTTAGGGAGTCTTTAAGTAGTTCACCATTCTATTATAGCGGACTCTTCAACAGCAGTCATTGTTTTGGATATTATGCGGCTTTGGTTCGGTAGCGGTGGCATCCATTTTACAAACTGCTGTCATGCGCTCATAGCCTTGCAAACCCCGTGTGACCCAAAGTGGCAGTGATGACGATCACCGGTACAGCTCAATAAAAAGCCAATACCTTTCAAAGTTCAGAAGTTTCAGTAAACCAGTTCTTTCCTTATATCCATTCAGATCTTGTCAGTCTCACTGGTTAAAACAGACTCCAGTTATAGTCAAAGTCTGTATTAAGAGTTTATTCTGTTTATGTTCTATACTGTTTCACCATCTGTGCAGAAAGTTGGTAGTTGCCATTTATGAAATCAGGTCACCAAATGTAAAGAGAGTCAAAAACACTGTCTGCTGGTGCCTCGTCATCTGTTGGATTTCTTTTTTCCTTTACGTGTGACAGTGGTCGGTCGTCTGGATGTGCCTTGGGAAAGTAGTTGCATTGGTTTCGTTCGTGAAAGGCTTGCGCCATCTGCCGAAAAATATGACACAAAGACACTCGCTTTAGTTTGAGTTCTACAGTGGTATGAATAAGAAAAATAGAAGCTTGGGAGATTCCCCTTTTCCAGCTGTTTGCCTCCAAAAAGATCTATCTATTAGGGCTCGCGTTGTAATGCAGCAGGCGCCTGGGTCGACATACATTCGCCGCTTCAGGCGTCATTGAGGAGTTCTGGCATGTGTCCTTGGTCGTAGGTGGTTGAATGCTGGAAGCATTTAGAGAATGTTACACTGGCCGAGCAAAAGCAACTAGAAATAAAAAAAAAAACGGTAGAAGAGGGTACTCACATCCTAAAGTGTAAGATTTTCTAAGAACCTGCAGTTGCGAGCTAGTAAAATCTAATTCATGCCTTTTTGCGGTTTCTCTCTGCAGTAAAATCTAAAAAGAAAGGCAGAGGTGGCAGCAAGACTTTTGAGGTGGACGTGAATCATCTGTGCTGCGAATACTACAAGTACATGGTGGCCGGCCTGGCATTCGTCATGCCAAGGGCTACTGGTATGTGTGATACATCTTTACTGGTTCCCGGTCGAAATCTGCTGCTGGTCTCCCTTGGAGACTCATTCACGAAAATTTTCGAGGTTGCAGAACACAAAGCTACAGCCCTGTTGGTGGGACTCGGTGGCGGCACCCTGTCAATGTTTCTGACCACAAAGTTTCCAAAGGTAGGTTTTCGGGTGTTGGAACGTGAAATACTGTCAAGCTTCTGTGTCCTACCATGTGGCACAGCTGTTTAGAAATGTTCAGTAGTTATGGAGGTGTATAGGATTTATGCTTAATTTATTGATGCTCTCTGCAAAGCAAACTGATTTTACCTTCAAAACATTTAAGGGGAGACCCTGGTCGTTAACATTTTTCGGTCGTTAACATTTTCCTGTCATCTCTGATCTAATTAATATTACATTTTCACGTCTACTGTAAAATCCCAAGAGATCTACTGTAAAACCCCCGAAAGATAGCTCACATCTATTTTTGGATTTTTAATTTTTTTTATTATACTTTTTACTATACTTACTTTTTCAACACCGAAAGATAGCCCAGAAATAGTTGGGAGGGATTAATGATGGCCTCGGCATAAATGCAGCTAGTCCGCCATGGCAGGATATCAGCGAACGTTGCTGACTGGGAAGTACAGTCATCTTTGCTTTGTTGCCTTTTGCCACCATAACAAGCTTGGAAGGGACACAACCCAAAAATAGCAATTTTTTGAAACTTGCCTTGATTGTACACCGAAAGTTAGCCCACTCCATATTTTCAGCCGATTTGCTCTTTATGTTAAGTGGGCTATCTCTCGGGATTTTAAGACTTAAGCTTTGTGATAAGCACAAACAAAGCTCTATTTTTCCTTTCTATTATGGTTTTCAAGGAAACCTCAACTTTGTCACAAATGCTTTGGCTAAACTTTTTACAATATTCCTATAAAGCAAGATGACAGGAAGTATGTCAGCATGTTCGACAAACAGCAGAGAATGCAATAAAACAATTGTTTTAATTTTAGCATTATTTTAGAAAAGATATCCCCAGTTGAATTTTTTTTTGCTCATAAGTAGAAAGGAGGTATTCAAGTCTGGGCCAGTTAGAAAGTTTTGTTGTTAACATTTTCCAGGAACAGTAGTCTAGTTGCCTTTTCTGATTTATATGGTATCAAACCCTGAAAAATATATTCAGGTCTAAGTTCTAGATCCAAAGATATCAAGGCAAAACTTTGTGTTGTGATGAAATAATTAATACTCAGAAGACCGGAAAAGCTTTTAGATGCGGAGCATCTCTTGCTCGGGTCTATGTCCCGCGGCGTCGGCGTCGTAGTCCGCAGTCACACTACGCACGCGCAACTCTCCTCCTTCCCTCTCTCCAACAGCTGCGCGTTACTCTCTCCGCTCTCTCTCTACCAGCTGCGTGCACTGCGCTTGCGTTCGCTTCTCCTCACACCGCGCGCGCACGCGCAACTCTCTCCTCTAGTCTCCTCTCCTTCAAGTGTGAAAAATAAATGGCGGGCGAGCGTTCCAAGTTTCTCTGCCGTGAGCCGCGACGAAGGCTCGCGTAGGGGGTAACGCTAGGCAGTCGGTGGCGCCATCTCTCGACGTCAGCACGCAACTGACTCTTTCCTCGGAACCAACACGATGCTCCGCATCACCCCATGGTCCCCCCGGGAAGATGGTGTAATTTTTTTAAAACATGCTTTCAAACAGCCTGGATATTAAACTTTGAATTGATGTAACTATATAAATTTCTACTTCCTGAGTAGTACTTACAATCCATGTTGTCTGTAACTTATAAATAAATAAAAAATGATAAAAAAAAATAATTGCCATTTTTGTGTTTTAAAATTAGGGTCGCCCTTCACTTTTGAATTGCTCACTCAATCGGCGTGAAATTTGCAGGTGGTATTTGTAGCCACATAGAAGGAGGGAATGCGAGGTTTCAGTATCGCGAACCAATTTTATGAGGCACTATGGCGACTCCAGTGAAATCGGCGCCGCGTAGTGGCATCACCGAGAAGCTCAAGAGAGGAGGTCGTTTCGACTCTGTCGTCTGCTATCGCTGCTTGGTTCTCGTAGGCAGCATAGAAACAAACATAGTTTCCAGTAATTATTTTTATGCTTCCACCAGGTCATTCCTACGCACTGACGAGAAGCATTCACCGTCGAAAAATCACTTTGCTTTCATATGTAACACTTATTTTACGCTGCAGTGCAAGAAATGTATGGCGGTCTGCTTGCTGAACGACGAAAACGACCTCCTTTTGTCCGCCATTTTGCCTGACCAGCGTGCCCCTATAGTTTGCTGGAGTCACGAATACCCCCAGAACGAAGAAAAGTGTAGCTTGGCATGGAATCTGCTGAATTAATCTATTGCTTAGAAATGATGTTGTTAACCACATATTTTCCTGATGGAATGCATACTACAATGCCTGTTGCCAGTTACTGCAAAAGAAATTTCACAAAATATGCATTTCTTTATTTATATAAAAATTAATGAATTTTTTCTTACATTTACCAAGTTTTGCAAATTACAATTTTTCATAATGAATGGACATTGAAATGCAGAATTTAAGTTCATAGTAACCGGCTCCATAAAATTTCGGTATATAAGCCACGAAAATTAAATCTCAATAGTTTCATAATGAAACAATAAATTTATTAATTGAAATTAGTAAAACGGAGAAAAACGCGTTCAAAGTGCTTTAACCTCTACTTTTTCTTTAGCATCAATGGGCTGCAAATAATTTATAAAAAAATAACTATGCGGTAAATGAAACTCTGGAAATACCTACTCTCTAGACATTGGCGGATGTAAATATGGCATTATTCAAAATCTGCTTCTTTTTGCATAAGCTTTTTTTCTGGGTAGTGTTTCTTCTTAAAAAGAAATAGTTCTCATAAAAGGCCTCTGTAAAGAGATATACTAGAAGACAATCTATTTTTTCACAAACTGGGCAGTGGGCACACAGTTGCATGTTCCAGCCTCTAGAACGTGTCAACATGGACCAGTTTGCGTGAAAGAATTCCGTAAAGTTTTGTCAACCCTTTCAGTTGGAAAGAGACCCTGTCACTTGCAGAATTTGTGAAAATTGGAAGTTCGCAAAAGTGGAAGGCTTGGCATCACACCGAATTGTTTCTTCTGGCAGCTGGCACTTTCTGTTGTGGAGCTGGATCCCACAGTAGTAGACGTCGCGAGAAAATGGTACCTGCCACCCAACTGCCCCATCGACATCACCATAGCCGACGGCCTGTGTGCTTCTCAAAACGTTCGCGAGAAAGGCAAGTAATTTCTTTCTTTTTTTGCCAAGCAGGGACAGATGTCATTAAGCTTCGCAATACTTTAGGTTTCACAGGCTTAACTTCATCTCAAAATTGTTCTGAAAATGTGGAGGCTGAAGTAATGAAGAACGCAAGCTGGTATGCTACTAGGTCCGTGATGAACACCTGACATTGAGGAAATGATCGAAGAACAGACAAACATTGAATTCTCAGATAGGTTTGTTCATTATTTTGTTCCGTCTGGGGTATCCATCTTGAAGATGGTTGCTACTAAACGTCAAATTGTACTCGTAGAAGGGCAAACCCACTGCAGTCCGAAGAAGCCTTAGTACGAGGGGCGTTCATAAAGTTTGTATCATTGTCCCGAAGGAATAGAGATTCAGCAATCAAACTCGAGTAGGAGTTGAGACTTTTTCTACATGTTTGCCACCAAAAGTTAACCACTTTTTCCAGCGGTGGACCACATGCCGGAGGCCGTTGTTATTGAACTCCTCGTTTTGACTGTTCAGGAATCGCTCCACTTCAGCAATCACTTGGTCGTTGTCCTTGAAATGCTTTCCTCTTATTCAGCCACGCTGGAAGCATCTGCGCCATTTAACCAAAGTGTCATAAACTGGGCGTTGTCCCCGAACAACGCTCCCAGATTGGAATGAATGTCCTTGGCATTGCTTCCCTTCAAATGGAAAAACGGATCACTGCAAGTGCTTGGCACCGACGGGCAGTGCCATTTTTTTCTCGACTCCCTAACGGCATTTCGCGCTACTATAACATGCGATGTTTAACTGTGCGGAAACTAGAGGGACGCGTGCTCATGTTGACGCCTGTTTTGTTCCGTTTTTTTATTATTATTTTTTGTGCCAATAATACGAACTTTATGAACGCCCTCGTATTATGGCGTGTTTGAAATGTCAAGTTCAGGCAGTAACTCAAAATTTCAGTACATGCTGAAAGCACCGTGTCATATGCATATATATATGCATGTAATCAACAAAGTAGCAGAATAGCACAAATAGAAACGAGAGATGCATTTTGGAAAGACTGCTGGGTTGAAGACCAATTAAGCGTAATGTTTTTTTTTTGGGTGCACTTCCATCTTGAAATAGGGACATCAGTTGGAGCCTCAACTGCTTTGTTAAACGAAGTACTAATATGAATCAAGTTTCGATACCAATGGCATACAGTTGAATAAGGTATCTATTGATGTATCTGCCCAAAGAATCTATGCTATTTCTTTCAAAGACAGCAACTCCGTCATTGCAGGGAAGGTCTTCGACGCGACATTCTTGGACGTGGACAGCAAGGATCTATCCAAAGGATTGACCTGCCCTCCCGCATCATTCTTGGAAGAGGCTGCTCTGAAATGTCTTGCTGCCATAACAGCACCCACTGGCAAGTCCTCGTTTTGTTTTTAGTGTGACATTGGCCATTTAATCTGTTCTTTTCTCAAGGTTGTTGAATACCGCTTCCTGCTACCTGACCTTAGGAAATGACACAAGACTTGTTCAACAACGTATGCTTATTTATTGACTGCCGTCATCACACGCCGCAACCCAAACAGCCCTTGGGCTTACTTCTGCATTGAGCTTTCATAGACAGTGGAGCGCCGTTCGCGTGGCCGATGGCATTTTGCCACTTTTCAGTGGAGATGGCCAGAAAATTAACAAGTGGGCAACCTGGTCGAATGCTTTGCGTCACCAGGTTGCCCACAAGGTATGCCGGAAGCATGCAAAAGGAACCACTGGAAGCCTATGCAAGTCGTAAATTAAAGTTGTGGAACCGAACAACGACCGCACCCGCATACCCACTGGCGACGAAGGGAGAGAAACCTTTAGAAACTGAGAAACACCAATTCCTAGGTTCCTCTTACCTCTCCAACCCCAACTGCGAGGCGTTGCTGCACTTCACGGCTGTTGTTACAGCCAAATCCTACCAATCCGTACCTTTGTACAATCGATTGATATTTTTGGCTGCCTGCCCAATGGCCTACAACTACAGCAACATGTGACAATACCTATAACATCAGTACATTCAAAGAAATGATGTAACACTTAACAAAAATTTAAACTTTTACAAATCGTAAATTGCACACTTTTTAAAAGGTGCACTAGGGAGATCTATGGCAAAGGTGGGCCATGCCAAGCTAACTGAAGGTTTCCTATCGTTTTGTATGGACTTATTGTACCCCAGACAATGTTCACCCAAGTTCTGGTACAAAGAATGATTTCTTTTCCCCTGAATCAATTAAAATAAAGTCAACTAGGTAACCTTACCAGCGACACTGCACATATGGCAGGAGTGACGGAAGACGCAGCTGATGTATTGGTCTCTCTTGGCTGCCTACCAGTCTGTCTCACTTGACTCTCGCTATTTGGTTCTTATGACTCAGGTTTTGATTTCAGCGATTTTTGCCAGTCTTTGTACATGCTGCATTTAGTTAAACAAATAATTATTACAAGTCTGGCCATCCTATCGAGCCATCCTGGAAGGTGGAACATGCTGTTTTTAGAAAGCTTTTGTCTTCAGTTTTTCTTTGAATGTGAATTAGAGAAAGATGTACATTGGCGACGTTTTACATTCTTAATGTTCAGATCAAACTATTACTACTCTTTTCTTGACAGGTGTAGCTGTTGTGAACTTCGTGTGCCGCAACGAAGCTTTGAAGAGCGACGTGTACGAAAGACTCAAGCTCCACTTCTCCAGCGTCCTTGTGCGGAAAATACCCGACGACGTCAATGAGGTGCTCTATCTTAAACACGAAAAGCAAGCACTCGACAGCGAGGAACTCTTGGGTAGTCTGAAGATGCTGAACAACCTCATCAGAGACTCTGAAAACTCCAACGACATATCGGACCTTTTTGGGGAATTAAAGATTTCCTAAAGCCTCCCTTTCTTGTGTTTGAAGTACTATTGTTGATAAGTTATGCAAATCAACCGACTGTTGAGAGAGTCCCAAAATAAATTAAGGTTGCTCTCACAAAGGTGCTACATAGTGAACCCCACAGCAATACTCGTTTTCTTTGGTATAAGCAACAAACTTGCTATCTTCTGCAAAGTAACACTGTCCTCTTGTAAAGTAGCAGCAAGGCAGCAAACAGCTTTATTTTGCTCAGTCATGTTTAAAGGAATGGGATAAATATATTACATGCAACATGCTACTCCCTGAATGCCAGGCACGAAAGTGACATGTTTCAGTAAACTCTGAAGGAGGCACGTTGGATTATTTTCTGGAGCCCGCGGCGGAATACGCTCACTAACGTCAGCGTGCATTGACGTGACTGTCTCTCGTGGCCGTGTCTGCCAATGCAATCTTTGGAGCGGCCTCGCGCAGGATGGTCTCGTGTGCATGCTTGCACGAATAGTGGACCACGGCACCATCCGGAAACCTTGCAAAGGCACTCTTGCCGATTCTCTTCTGGCAGATACCGCAAGAGTCTAGCTCAGCAACAACCAGCTTGATTGACTTGCAGCGCATGCATCGCTCCTGCACCTGCAGGTTCTCGGCAAAGAGCAGCGATTTGTACAGTTCCGCGTCGTGCAGCTTTCTGCTCCTCCTGTCCAGGACCTTCCTGAGAAAGTCGCGCACGTCCGACACCAGGAGCTCCGGAGGCAGCAGCTGCAGCGCTCTGAGAGGGTCGATCTGGTAGGTGTGGAGCGCGAGGACCCTGAGCGCCATCTTGACGTCGCTGCCCGCTCCCCCCGGCACGAGACCGTTGTTTTCCGTGTGTGGCTTGTATACGATGGAAGCGCCACCGACATGCATGCTCAAGATCTGGGAACTCGGGTTAGGTGGCTCCAGGTACATCTGAAGGAGGGTGAGGAAGACGTCTCGATTGAGCTCCGGGTTCCGCTGGTACTGTTTTTGGCAGTACCGGTCCGCCTTGGTGGGGTCCCTGAGGATGCGGATGTAGATTTCCAATGCTTCAGTGTGGCGTCCAAGTTTGCCCATCACGACGGCAGCCTCCTCAAACAGTTTATCACTCAGAAGGTGCGTGGGAAAGTTTTCGGCCGTGTAGCACTCCGAGGATTCGAGGAAACGGACCAGGTCTGCCCGCGTCTTGCCTACAGGTCCCGGATCTCCCGGATCTACAGCGACGTTCCCATTTTTGATGAGATTCCGGACCACCTCAGTGTACTTGTGGATGAGTGTGTTGTGGAACATCTCGGTTCGGTCATCCCACTGGTAAATGACGTGTTCGAGGTAGGGGATGACCAATGTGGGAGCGCTCTTGGAGAGGAAGTTGAGGACAGCATGCCGCTCGAGCTCCTGCGCCTCTTTCTCCTGGAGCTCCGTAAAGATCTTGAGGCCCTCTTCGGGGTACTCCGACACGACCCACTTGGAATACTCGAAGACGAGCTCGCTTTGGTCCTTGCCCAGTTGCTGGAGGTAGCTGATGGCCCTCTCGGGGCCCTTCAGGACTGAGTCCGGCTTCCTCGCCTCTTCTGAGAGTAGGTCGAGAGCTTTCCTGTGCTCATTTTTCGTCTGGTAGAGGATGATGAGTTCACTCAGCTTTTGGTGTTCCTTGAGCTCCCTTTCACATGCATCCAGATGGCAGTAGTTGTCCGGCAGGCGGAGTAAAGAGGAAACCAGCGCAACGTTGGTACGAAGATAGCACTTGAGCAAGGTTGTGTCTATGATCTGAAGCAGCTGCTTCCTGCTCTTGATGGTCTTGCTACCCTGTACGATTCCCGTCAGCGCTGGCTCATGCTGGCTGTTGGCAAGGAGCCTACGCCTGACCTGCACTAGGTAGTCGACGAGTGCAAACAGCCCGGCCTCTCGGTCCGTGTCCCTGAGCTCGGGTATCTGGTCCGGATATTCGAGAGACCTCCTGTACTCGGCCGGCAGGAGGTCCGGGAAAAGCCCTATCACGTGGGAGGGATCCGTTTCCAGGTCTACAAAGATGGTCATAGACTCCTCGAACTTTTTTTTGCAGAACAAGTCGAAGGCATGCAGGTTCTGTATGTGACGCTTGTAGGCAACCAGATCAAAGTCTGTCGCATCCAAAAGCTCAGCCAGCTTGAGTGCGAGCTCGAAGTTCTTCTCCTTGAGCACCTGAGGTATCTGGTCCTGTATCGGAGTCCGCACGAGACACCAGATGTCGCCGCCGGACGCGATGTACAGCTGCCCACTCTTGGAGAAGACTATTAACTTTGGCTTTTGCAGGACCACTTTCTGGATTAGCACTCGAGGTTCAATAGTCCTAATCTCGACGCCGAACGACTGCACGCTTATGAGGTAAGGGTAGTCGTAGGAAACACAGACGGGCGGCTCTGACCAGTTGACGGCGTACTTGTGGGTGGGCTGTCCTTCGCTGTTCACGAAGATTGTCATCTCGTCTCTACCCAGCGCGAAGCTGTCGTCCTTCAATTTGACACAGAGCGGCTCCGGCTGCTTCCCCGTGGGAAAGAGCTGTTTCGTTTCCCCGCACAGCTTGAGAATGTTGTACTCGGACCGGAAGCCAATGAGCAGCGATTCGTCGGCGCACCAGACGATTGAGCGCGGGGTGTCGGGCACGCACAAGTCCTGCGGGTGTTCGCAAAAGGTGTTGTTCTTCCAGTAGAAGAGCTCCAGCTTCCGCTTGACGGCAGCGCAAAGCATGAGCGTGATCTTGACCTCTCCAGTGAGCGTAGTCTGCTTTTGAACGTTCACGGAGAACAGCGTACACCCCTTGCACTTGGCCAGCGCTGGACAGTCGATTGGAGGCGTGTTCGGCTCTAGACCCAAATGATTCACTGTCACCGCATTGTCCGACAAGCTGATGAGCAGCGACAGCTCGGGAATTGCACATAACTGGACGATGGGTTTCTTCGCGAAGAACTTGTTGGAGCAGCTTAGGTTCACGTCGTACTTGGTGCCGTCGGAGCTGCCTCTGGAGACCACCTTGTAGACGAGCAAGTGTCCCTGTCTCGTCCCGATCAGCAGCTTATCGTCGTAGGCTGCCGCGGATTCTATCTGCAGCGGCAGCTTTTGAGGATCTGGATGGGAATGTAGGCGTCGTACATGGTCACATTTGGAAGGCACTGGTGGGCACGAGCACACGCGCATAAAAACACTGCAATTTCAAGCCCCGATAAAACCACACCTTGCGAAAGCGTCTCCGAGTTCGCCCAACATGCACAGCGCCCAGCAAACCCAAAGCGAAGCGAACCCGTGACTGCCCGTGATTTGAGTGATGCAGGTGATGATGACACTTCTCAAGAATGTCAGAGCTCCTCCTGCGCGCGCAGTTCAAATCGGACGTTCGCGTTGCCGGTGCGTTGGCGTTTGCCTTGTAGCGTCAAATGCGCGAGGTCTTTGCCTCATGCGGGCTTTGGAAGCAAATGGCGGCACTGCACTAAATTGAGTAGCCCTTGGGAGCAAAATGGTAGGGCAGCACTCTGCTCGTGGCACGTGTTTCAAGCAACGCAACAGACTTTGTTGGCAGGACAGTGGCGCACCGACGGGGGTACAACCCCC
>JAZHYW010030701.1:0-12769 GCA_037355805.1 Ixodes ricinus | reverse complement strand
CACGCGCGCTCTTTTGTTTTCGGAAAAAAATCGGCAGGCCGCTACAAACACCCTGTTGGTGCGGCCTGCCGATTCTTGGGTCGAGTGGCAGTGGGACAACATTTGAAATACTAAATTACTGCACAACATATTACAGCCATCCAACCTTTACAGACGCTCATGAAGAGATGATCGATGGTACGCGAGGCATTTGTAAGCGTTCGTTCACGTTAAGACACCACCTGGGGTTCTCAATGAAGCTTAAACTGAGTGCCTCGCAAAGTTATCAAAATCGTTCGTAAAGAAAAAATCAATTTGAAGTTGAGCAGAACTTGTTAGCTGTAAATGATAAGCCGACTTTTACGGTTTTGGCTTACAATTCCGATTGATAACTGTAGAAGTTTTCATGGTGTCGTCATTTTTGAAATCAACCAAATCCGGGCAGATAACTCTAGAAGTCTTCACGATGGTGTCATTTTCGAAACTAACTAAATATCAAAGATGCTACTCTGTCTTAAGAAAATAATTTCTCTCCGATTTAACATATGTTGGTCCTTCACAGCACGTTTTATTCTGTCGACTGTTCACGTATCAAAATAGAGCCATGCTTGATCGCATGTCTTCAAAGCAATATTCTAAAACATGCTAAAAATATTATTAAAAGTTGTTTTTGCGTATCCGCTTAGAAGTGAAGGAGGAACAAAACTGCGGAAAAGCAATTTTCACGGGTTTGGGAAGACGTTTCAGGCACGGTCGTATGGTGTAAAGCCCTGCACGTGGCTATGCGTTCAGGTCGCTACAGTAGGCGCTGGTGTCGTCAAGGCGCATGTGCAGAGGTTCAGCTCATGTGAATTTGATTTTTGCACCTGCTCAGCGCGCAGACACCAGCTCGCATTTGCCCGCAACTGGTATGGGCAATTGCGATCTTGCTTGTAAACAGCGCGTTGATCTATAAAACTCATTAAACCGGCAAGGTACAGTTTTAACAAACGTATTCTCAGAAAACTTCCTTGAACGGCGAAAGCACGGCATTTCATCTTGCCATCACGCACTAAGAGGTTTCACCGTATAGCACAGCCAGCCTCGTCGCTATACTTTGCATTTCTAGCACATTGTACGCACACCCTCGGCCTATAAAGAAGCAAAGTCCTTTATTATAGTCGGAGGCAATCCAGACGGCATTTGCCCCGAAAGCCGCAGCGAGCTCTGTCGGAATAGAGGGCGGTGTTCGTTACTTAACAATGTAAGCAACGAGATCGATGGCAGCACTTCTGCACGCCGATCGCTCTTTGACGTCGCTGATTTAGATCGTAATCTGAAGGTCAGCTCGGAGTGGTTTTTCCAGATCGGGACGCACTGAATGCGCCGTCGATCTCGCCCGGTGCGTGGGACACGACTCCTCCCGGGATGCTTTATTTTAACTGGATCAGCAGGGCGCGTCCTTGCGGGGGCCGGGCGAGCCAATCAACCGATGCGGGTTGATAGCTTCATTGGGGCCCCCTCAAAGCCGGCACGATGGCTTCGAAGGACGACAAACCGATGTTTGTGCGGGAGATGTCGGCATGCTTTTCCTTAGGCAATTGTCAAAGAGCGCGAAGCAAAACTCGGGAAATTGCTTAGATGGCAGGGTATACACTTCAGAATTTCGATACATCTTCGCGAAAATCTAATGGCCTCGGCGCCGACAGCTTTCGCGTAGTTGGAACGGCTGCATCCGCGCAGCGTCAGGATTTTACCCTTTGGATTGGGAGCGGGCTGCCGCCATCTATCGTCGTGGAAACCTGTCGAGACAGCGGGGACAGCCGCCTCTGCTGTCTGGGCAAATCCGGCATCCCTGTTTGTCGGCGGGAACCCACTTCATCGGCGCAGTGCAAACAGTTGCATGCGATTGAGTTTTCTTGAACGCGGGGTTTTCAAACCGCTGGTTAAGGATTTGGCGCTGTAGGCGCGCTGTCTTGTGCAAATGAGTAAAGTAGAATGTATCTTCGTAGTAAAGAATTCGATATACATGGGGATGCTGCGACGGAAGTTAAGAAGGAAGCAATATATTATTGGCTTTTATACTCTGTGTCGCGTAGAATAAAAATAAAAATACTTTGAGCGTCGCTTTTTGCATCTAGCGCCAAGTAATTCCTACAGGATTTGTTTGTCAGAAGAAACAACAACCATCCACATGTTGCGTTCGAAACGATTTCGTCTTGATAGTATAGAGGCTCGTGATGTTTTATGAATGCCTTGTAAAACCCACCCCTGCTAAAGTGCCTCACAACAATGTAATAAAAAAGAAACTTTTATTAAATACACATGCTCTCCGTTCACCTAAGAGAGAGAGAAAAAAAAAGAAGAATGGTACCTGCACGAAAAAGCACAACTCGTTTTACTACTTTACTCAAGGTGAAGATAAACATACATCAAGTTAGGTTCGCTCTCGAAGAAGAGGTTACACGCGACTTTTTTTTATAAATAACTTTTAACTATATAAGGAGCTATGAAGTGATCAGTGACAAGGTGAAAAAAGACAATTGATTGAAAAAGGAGACGAGTCGTCTCTCGTTTGTTCTTCATGTTCGCGTTCGAGGTCAGGATACTCCGTTCAACTCTGAGTCCGACCGCAGCCCACCCTACGATCCGACGGATCCCATCGGGGAGCGCCAAAAACTGCATCGTCACGGCACTCGTTGCCCTTGGAAATTTGCTATCATCGGCTAAATTAATCAAGCCACAGCCTCCTCTATACTCACAAAGCCTGCCAGTTCGACGACGGAGCCACAGAGTTCCCGGTCGCAGATTTGGAGCCCGAGGATTTGGTAGCACAGATCATCAAAGAGCCTACTTCTCGAGGAACCTGGACGTCAGCGCACAGCTTTTGCAGCTGCGAGGACCCGAAACACACTTGTTCGTTCGGGAGAAGTGTGTTTCGGCGTCTCGCCGCAGCGGCGCGCCAGTCACGTGACTCTCCTCTCATCCAGTGTTCGCCGCTCCACCTGTTCCATTTGGGCGGCCGCTTCTCGTGGTGATCTGCCAGGCTTTGTCAGTATATTAGAGGCTATGATCAGGCATAAAAAAATGCGCAGGATCGAGGCGTTTTCACTATGCGTGATCGGTTTAGTAGGCGATAGCATACGCGCAAAAGCGGCGAGTGCCGGGACCTTGCAGTTATGGCGCTAGTTTTATCATCGGATTTAGTGTAGCCTGCGGTAGAAGTTCGACCGAAATAGAGTGCAGAAAGTTTCCATTCAGCAATTCACGCCCCTATACGCTCGCTTAGCTTCACTGATTCATACTTGAGAGGACATCATTAATTAAAAAGAACTCCGGGATATACCGAAGTGACCTATTTCAATAACACACTAAGTGTTTTTTGTCTATAGGCTTCGAGATCTTCAACCTCGTTAAAATTACGAGGCTGCCAGCATTGTTAGCGCATGACCTCCTAGTCCTCGGTCGGGGTGCCTAACTGTCTTGTCAGGTTAACGCCCCGCGCACACCGAAGTGGCAAAGCGAAATCGTCGAAGCTTTTCAACGTATATTTGTTCAGAATAATCGTCGCGCCCCTTTTCATACAGCCCGACACCTCACCAAAGCCACCACCACTGTCTTTGTTGGGGGTGTGCTTGGAGTCCCACGCCCGCAGCCGTCAATCAACACTTGACAATCGTCCAGCTCGTCAACGGCTCATTCGCTGACAGGCGTGATAAATGGAACTAGGCAGCGTGGACAAGTTCCAGTAAGCGGCTTATAATTAGACTGCACAGCGCTCAACTAATGAGAAGATTTGAAACGCGGGCTAATTGCGGCCGTGTTCAGGTCTGTTGGTTGCTAGGGTTGGTAAACAAAGTGGAGGTGTGGCTGCAAAATGTACAACGCAATAATGGCTACGAATAGAAAGGTGCATTGAAAAAGAAACATCCGAGGCGAGTAGAGTTCACGCAGGCTACACTGTTGAAATGGATGGTTGTTTGCAAGCCTGGTCGCGCCAGTTCCTGCAGGGATGTCGACGATGGGAGTGACTGCAGGCCAGCGGATGAAACCGTCATGGTCGCCAGTCGTTTTTGTCACGCAACTATGACCACACTTTTTATTTATTTAATTTATTTAGCAAAACTGCAGATTCCGAGGGGTTCAAGCGGAGAGGTACATGACCAATCAAATACCCAGCATCTTTTTATGCATAGGCAATTAGGCATCCTTTTCATATATGTCTAGTGTAAGTTTTGTTTTAGCGGTTCGATGCGTGCATTTACAAGATCTGCTTCTGCCACCGACCCAGTCAAGCAGTTCATATGTTATCACGAAATATATATTTTTGGTTATGCCACTACTAATGTGCCCTTTTTTCTTTGATAACATTGCCAAATTAGTGTACCTCTATCATGTTGATTTTGTTAAGAGAGGTTGTAAGTGTTCGGCAGGACAGAACGCGGGCAGGCATTCCTCAGAGCTTTGTATGGCAGGGTGCACAGAGCTTCGTTTGAGCAAATGCCATGAACACATTTTTTTATTACTACGCTTTTCGCTTGTGCATCAACGATGTAGCGATTCCTTACGCACGTGCAGCTACCCCGAGAGCATCTGACAAATTAGAATAGCACCCTCTAGCAACCCTCGAGCCCGTCTATCAAAATGACTCGATAGAATTGTTGATCACGGAGAAGGAGCAAAAGAAAAAAAACATCGTTGAGTGGCACCCCTACGCCACTCCACTTCCCGCTCAATTCGTCACGACTCTGAAGCTGTCCATCCGACATATTGCATCTCCACCGCTCAAACGAAACAAGAAAGAAGAAAATAAAAGCGAGCACCTCTTCCTTGCAGATTGTAAGAGGCTGACGGCTCTAGCGCCACCGACATCATTTCTCGCTTCAGGTGCCTTCGAGAATCCTCGAGAGCAATCAGGAGTTTCCGGGATCGCACGTGAACGAGCGCATAAGTTGCTCCCGTTGGCCACAAAATACAGTAAGGAAAACGCACGCGTATAATCGAGTTGGTCAACCAGGCCGCCGACTTGGCCGCCTCCGTAGGCAAACAGAACACGACGCCCGGAGAAGCTTTGGCAAAGGACGGAGCGCGTGCTGTTCGCAAACGAGGGGATTGTATATTGGATCGCCTCTTGACACCCTCGCGTTGGCGCCCTTGCGAGAACTCGTGCCCTTTTAGCAAACGCACGTTTGCGCTCTTTTTATATATAACGGTGCAACCTATGCTCATTTTTTTTTCTTTAAAAATGGATTTTATTTGCGCAGGTTCGCCGCCGGCGGTTCTATTTCTCGTTCGATTCGTTGGTGAATATATAAGGGACTTTAAAAAAATCGTTAGCGTGTTCCGCGTGCCGCACTACTGGAGCCTTTGAAGCATGCTTTTAGGCGCGCGCCGGGGTGATACCGTGACCGCAGGGCGCGCGCTTGAAAGCATGCTACACAGGCTCCAGGAGTGCGGTACGCGAAACGCGGTAACCGTTTGCTAAAGGTCCCTATTGAAACTGGCTCCCGCCTGCGCATATATCGCGATCTCTTACACACATATGCCGGCTGATTCATGCTTTCTTGCCGCGCCAATCATATAAATATAACGTGCGATGTATGCTAGACCAACGTTTTTGAAAAAAAAAAGTCGTTTGTAGGGTGTGGAACTTATACAAAGGTGATAGTTACCTTCCAGAGAATATGGTACATCTTTTCGTGTATGTATTCTCCAGTCCTTGTTAGTCTCCGTCGGCACCTTTATGGTTTCCTGGTTGCGTGTGTTTTTGTGGAATCTGCAACACTCTCAGGCCTCGTGATAGGGAATTTGAAATAAATAAATAAATTAAATAAATGCATGTCCATGCACACATCCGTACATACGCAAATCGTGAATAAATAATAAATAAATAACTAAATGTGTGCCCGAGAGTGGCAGTGAGTATATATGCGCATGCACATACACTTGAGTTGACCGCGTTGGTAAAACATATTTAGGAGAAACCAGCTGAACAAACCAACCATACAAATGAGAGGAAACGGGAGAGACGCATTCAACCGCTGGAGGACTACTAACTGAGTTTCAATGAAACACTTCATCTTCATCGAGAGGCTAAGATCAATCTAAACATAGCTTGCTTCACTTTTTCCTTTTTTTCCCTCATTTTTAAATTAGGGCATCCTGCTCGTTTGTCTACTTGTGCGCAGTGCTTCCACCTCGCAAAAACATCCCTCTTCACTGGTTAAGTTCACAGATGCTGAACTAACACACATGTCGCCTTTCTCTTCTATGGTTAAAGCTTCTAAAACCTCACGTGCAAACCGGTTTCGATGGTGCCCTATGATAGTAACTTTGTCTAAGTTGGCCTTGCTCTTGCAGTCGGGGCAATGTCGGGCTAAGTGACCTGCTGCCGTCAAGTTCTTTAAACTATTGGCATGTTCCTGAGTCCTGTCGTTTATACACCGTCCGGTCTGTCCGATGTAACAGCCGCCGCATGTCAGGGGTATGTTGTAAATAGCCTCCTTGTCGCACTGGGGCGTAAACGTTCCTGCGATGGAGCCGGACCCCTTGCTGCTGCTGGTTTGCCACTGATTAACCTTGAGGCACAACGAATAGGCCTTATTTGGCGCCGAACACAGCACTTGTTCCTGAGCCGATTTGCCATATTTTTTAACCTATGTGTAATCCCATGAATATTTACCACATACCCCTGACATGCGGCCGCTGTTACACTCTAAGAAAAAGGAGCGCGGCTTAGTCCCTCGGGGGACCAAATGCGCTGACACTACCATTAGTCCCCTAGGGGAGCAACGGTGACGGGAGCAACTGTTGCGCCCCGTCCGTTAGTCCCTCGCACTAGCACCGTTGGGACTAACTGTTAGGCTCTTGCACTTGGTCCCCTGGGACCAACTGTTACACCGTTTCAATTGCACCTCGAGGACCAACTGTTAGGCCCTTGCCCTTGGTCCCCTGGGACCAACTGTTACACCGTTTCAATTGAACCTCGAGGACGAACTGTTAGGCCCTTGCGCTTGGACCCCTGGGACTAACTGTTACACCGCTTCAAATGAACCCCGAGGACCAACTGTTAGGCCCTTGCACTTGGACCCCTGGGTCTAAACGTTGCGCCCTTGGAATTAGACTTCTGGGACTTTACATTTGGTCCCGAGCCACAAATCTCCGAAACGAAATGGTGCAGTTCAGGTAAAACGTAGCTTTATTGCCTCGTAGGTACACATACGCATTCAAGGATGACTGAAGTCGAAGTTCCTGGGCGGTAGAATCCACGATAAGGCCAAATTCCGAAGAGTGCACTTGCGTCGACGACGGCTTGGACACTGGGACGTCTGTCCAAACCGATCGTGGTCCCAGCACCGTTTATTGGGGCACCGGCAGCTTCTTGCCTGTTTGCGAGGAATTTGAATTATTAGTAACAGAGCAGCGCGAAATATCCAATCGCTGGACAAAAGTATGAGATATAACACACGCATAATAAAATAACAAATAGGTTGCATAAGTGCTACAATGGTTCACATCCAACATGCGATCTGTTGAGAGCAGACCAGCGCAATATTCGATCTTTAGTAGACCGTTCGCTGCGAATTACCGACCCAGCGCGTGCGTGCTCAAACTATGCTTCAAAATGACGGCACGAGCTCCTGCCATCAACTCGAAAGTCTAGTGTACAATCGAATAAATGTCTCCATTAATGCCGGTTCTCACACGCAGCGAAGCGCTGATGTAGCGCTGCTCACGTGTCTTGAGCTACTTTTCGTCTGCCATTAGCAACAGTTTTGACGGTGCGTTACAAAGCTGGTGACCGCTCCCGTCAGCACGCGCTTAGCGCAAGGTCAGCGCTCTGCTTGTAGCGCTCCGCGGCATGTGTGGACAGGCCTTTATGGTCAAGCATTCCTGCCAGGGCCTGCAAAACACACACACACAAAAAAAGCCATCGGTAGAACTGTCGTTTCGCTCCATACGATTGAATATGAGGTCTCTGTGCTGCATAACAAAATCAGCAACCATGGTGCCAAAAAGAATAGAGCATGGCGCACGCTTTGCAAGCTAGAGAACGCGCTCAAAATAAAACACTTTATGAAGCCGCAGTTAATGAATACACCAAAAACAGAAGTACTTCGACATACCTTAATCGAGTTCCCTTGACTTGTGACTTCAGAACAGATCAAGTGCAGTGCTGCAGCACCGCGAATGCAAACCGGATCCCGCAATGATCGGAGACGAAACAGGAAGAAAAAGCGGCGACTACCTTCCGACCAGGCTGTCTTTCAACTCTCAACTGACTAAAAACAGGTTCTTTTCAAACAAAGACCCCTTCCCATTTTCCCGACGGACCCTATCTCCCCATCTGCCCAACCCCCGCGTGAGCGAGGATTACCAGAAAGAATGCGGGGTGGGGGGTTGGTGGGAGGGGGAAGGAGCGCATGAAAATCTTTTTTCCCCTCCCACTACACACAACACACGCACAGAGCACAGCTAAAGTGAACTAAGCCCCAAGGACGGGAGAAGGTCGCCATTTTCATTACGCCGGTCGAGTAACGCACAAACGAACACGTTTTTTTTCTTTTTCGTTCTCTTTCTCGCTTTTTTTTTTTGTTCGCATTTTTTTTTTTTTGCGGGGTGTTGCCATGGGTGACATTGCGGGCGTGGTTCGTTCTTCGTCGTTCATCTCAAACGTTCTCTGAAACAGCGACGACGATGGCAGGAAGGCGTCTGGATACTGCCCCTAAAGCGCGTTCCAAACCAAAGCTTCTTTTTGCGCGTGTAGGTCGGGCGGCTTGCGGATGCGACGGATGCCGTGACGTCGCGCCGGTTCTTCTTTTTGCTTCTTCCGGGAGCGCAACAAAAAGCGTGATCGATCTTAAAGGGAGACTCAAGCGGTTTTTGGGGAAGCTACTTTTTGGTGCGATGGCGTTAAGGAAGTGTCAGTGAATGAGTATCTTCAGTTTTAAAAGGCAGAACCGCCTATTAATCACGCAGGAATAAAATACGTGCGGACTCTTTCCTGTACTTGCGAGGACCAATGAAATTATCGTATGTTTGAAAATTTTGGCGGCCTTTGTAAAGTTTCGCTAAAGAAACAATTTTCAGTTTATTTAAACATGTTGTGCATGATAATTTCACAAGACGTAAAATAGTTCTAGTTTAGAATACGCGATACTGCAATTATCGTTTCACAAACAAGGGACTACGTTTTCTCCTTGCCTTCCTCCGCGGGGGTGAATTTCCCGTTCCCCCGGGATGCGCGGAAGCGCACGTATCTGCGCGCACATGGCGTCGCGGTTGATCATCGACGTGGACGGCGTGGTGAAAGCTCATCGTTCCGCGTAAAAGCGCTATCCTTGACTGTGAATTTTCGTCGTGTGTCGTTATGATAACCCAGCACGTACTAGAAGGGAAGACCCACCTACTCGTGCGGCGATGCCGTGGCGGCACTCTCAAGACAGCAGAAACGCCCGTGCCGTCGTGTTTGTTTACTTCGACTACAGTGGTGCTTTCTAAGCATTTGTGTCCTCGAACATCGCCCGGATTTCTTATTTGGCGCATTTCATGCGTGTGCTCAAGTTCAAGGTATTACTGGCGCGTACCGTATAAAGGACGCGAAGTTTCACGCGTTTTCATCACCGGAGAAAAGTTATTAGTGTTAGCAATCCTGAACGATTGCAATGTCTATCTGATCACGAAATCATATTTCTACGTTGCTATATCGCTGCTAAGATTACATTGTCTTTTATAATCGTAGAAAATGCGTGTGGCGATATTTGTACTATTGCAATGTCGTGTATAGAGTCGTGATCGTCCAAGACGGCGTACGGCATCTTTTTATTTTCTTTTTTTCATCCACTGTACCCTGCAAGCCGATCAAGAAAAATCAATAATAAAGCTTTAGGCTATAGAAAACTGTCTGTCTCTCTTCTGTTACGGCATTGAGTAGCAGTGCGTCCCCTTTTTAGAGGGGCCGCTGAAACAGCTGACGGCGACCCGCTGTGCTTGTAGTAATTGCAGGTGTGTACGCGCGGCGCAGAGCTGTCGTTCCGGTCGCTCCGGTTGCAACGGACGCAGTCGTAGGTACGCGCTCGTTGCACATGTCTGAACCAGCCTTCCCCCCGTCCTCCCGAGGCGAAAGTCAACGTGGCGACATCGTTTGACATCACGTAACAGAGGTAACGCTGCGATGTCAAACGTTGGTTTGGTTACGACCTGCCCCAACCGCAAATCGAAGAACGCCCGAAAAGGTCTGCGTTTCATCGTCCTCGGAACCCGAACAGGACTCCGAAGCGCTGCTATCGTCCACATCGCACGTCGGAGTGGCGTCATAGGAAATCATCCCCAGGTCGGCTGTCCGCCGAAGAATTTCAACCTCCAACGGCATCAGGTCCTCGAGCGTAGAGAACGCCGCCATGATCGAAGCTCGAATGACAAAGAGGTTCGGCCGATGCGGCTACCTCCGGATCACTGCGCGACGGAACGTCGTCCAACGCCATTGGCCCGAGATACTTTTGATAAGCGTGCGAGGACCAATGAGAGTGGTTTCGTTTTCGGATGGATCCGAGGTTTGGCGGCCTTCAATTACATTTTATTAAAGAAATAATCACCGTATGACTATACTATTTGGTTTTTAGGGATACTTGGGGCGTCTAAATTCAGCTGTCATCATCAAAACACGAACTCAAAAACCACTTGGAGTGTCCCTTTAACTTATTCCTGAAAGCGCACGGAGACGCGTTGTGACGTAGTCGGACGCTCCTCTCTCCCGGAATCGGTGGAGGGCAAGCCAGTTCCTGCGCCCGCGTTTCTTCGCCGTCTGGCCGGCGAGTCTGCGCGCGTGGGCGTGCGTTCGCCCGAAGCCGGTGGCATCGTCCAAACCAGACCGCACGGCTTCTGGACTCAGAAAGCGCGCCCGGAAACAGCAAAACACGACACGAAATGCGTCACATCCTTCGCTCACGGCCTACAGCGCCGCAAAGACAGCGTTGGTTTGGACCGCGCTTAAATGCGCGTTTTTTGAGTGGAACGTGCTGTGCATCAGGTGTGCCGTTGCGTGATCTTGAGTTCGACATTGGACTTCCCAGAAAGGTTGGTCACAGGGAGACGCAGAGACGAGGCTCAACGTGTTCTTAGTAATTCCAGTTTTAGCGATTGCAGTGACCATTTATTCTGACTGCGAGACTCCGTGCTAGCGCGGCTTCTACAAACTGTTAAGTCTCATTTAAGTGAAGAAAAAAGTGTTAGTATTTGGAAGTGTTGCGTTTAGATAAATGCTATTTTTTTGCGCGAAAGTCAAATTACGTGGATGGGGCTTGTGAAGTGTCAACAGATCATTTTTGACGAGATAGTTGGGTGAAGTCGAGTCAACACATTCGTTAGCTCGCATTCACACAACGCGTGAAGCTCTACCATGTAATGTCTTAACATTCGTGGCACATTAAACAAATTCGCCAGTTTCGTCCGAGTTTTGTCAACACTTTAGCCGTGCTGGGCTGAGTCTCGCCGATCCCCAAGACAAGCGAAATATCATCCGTCCTCCTGGCAAACATTCCGTTTGCCTTCGGGGACTAAACGATACAGATGCACCGGGTCTGAGGGGGACTAATGGATGCTTTTGCTCGCGCACGCTTATCAGTTAGTCCCAGTCGATCGCAGATAGTCCCCAGCTTTTGCGCACGGTACCTAGCTTGAACCAGATGGTCCTTTCGAGGGAGCAACTGGGAGTTCAGAGGACCAAATGCCGCCGTTAGTCCCTTGAGACCAACTTTTTCGGGGAGTGTACATCGGCACAGGAGCGGGCGGCATGTGAACGACTGGACCCTGGAACATTGGCTGCCCAAAGAATCGACGGCAGCAGGCTTCACTTGGGGCCCTACATTGCCGTGACCGGTGTACGCAAGGCAAATTTAGACAAAGTTACCATCATGGGGCACCATCGAAAAGCCAGCCATACAAGTAAGGTTTTCGAAGTAATTACCAGAAGAGAAAGGCTACATGTGTGTTAGTTCACCATTTGTAACCTTAACCAGAGAGGGAGAGGATGTTCTTGCGAGAGTCAAGCACTGGCACACAAGCAGACGAACGAGCCGGATGCATTAGTTTAAAAATGTGGAAAAAAGAAGTGAATCAAGCTATATGTTATGATTGATCTTGGCCTGCCGATGAATATGAAGTGAATCATTAAGCGCAGTTGGTGGTCCAGCGGTTGCAGAATGCGTCTCTCACGTTCTCTCTCATTTGTATGGTTGGTTTGCTCGGCCAAGCTTTCTCCTAAATACAGTACTTGGAAATGCAAATAGTAGAATACATGGTAAAACACAGCTAAAATCCTGATACTCTCAAAAAGCTTAGATGGAATGCATTGCGTACACGTTTAAAAAAATGCTTAAAAATAGCTGAGAAAGTATTTTCAGAGGTCACACACAGGAGTACGATTCCATCAGGGACATGTTGCGTTGCCACAATGACAATTAATAAGGCGGTGAATGACAGAAAAAAAAACAACTAAACGTTTAATAAAGCAAACTTACGAACCCCCCCCCCCCCCCCCCCCCGCCAAAAAAAAACAAGAAAACATACATGATGCGTAAGATAGCGGCCAGGTCTTTAAATCAACCGCAAAATACGGTATTTCTAACCTATCGCGCTAACGATATTTTGCAGCGTTGCCCACAGATCGTGCATTTGTTTCTATAAAATTTGGCAACGAGCGAACTTACCAGAGGAAAAGGGAAAACAAGAAAAGGGCATGCCTCCTATGGAAACGCAGCGAAGCCAGCCGGTCTTCAAACAACAGGGCGCCCTATTGTTTGAAGACCGTCGT
>JAZHYW010030700.1:0-27514 GCA_037355805.1 Ixodes ricinus | reverse complement strand
CTCGTGCAGTACAGGCACTGTTCAGGGCCACACGCTCGTGCTTGTAGCATCGGCTGCGTCTGGACCCAAGCTCAAACGAAGTATACATAGGATAGCATCACCATAAACTGGGAACCAGCCTTAAAGGAGTATCAATATCAGATCCTTGCATTCACCATCTGCAAGCATGGATCTAGGTATAGAGGAGCCTTTACCATGGCAAACTACAGGGCGCACTATTCTTAATCACAAAGTTGCACGGTGCCCCGGGAGCCGACATGATAACTGTTTTAGCCATTCGCAACCTTCCGAGCGGCTACGCTGGAACTCCTGGGCGTTTTCAATAGGGCCTGGAACATGGGCCAACTTCCAGCCACCGGCGACAAGCCACGGGTCATACCTGTCTCCAAGCCCGGCCGAACCCTGAGTCGGCTTTCGGACATGCGGCCCATTTCTTTGACTTCACATGCCGGGAAGCTCATGGAGTGGAAGACACTGATGCGGCTGGAATGGCACGTTGAAGCTAACAACGTTCTCCACTCCTGCCAGACCGGCTTCCGTCGGGGACTCAGCACGCAAGACTCGCTCGCTCTCTCCTCGCTGAGGACCTCACGGGTAAGCGCCCACGATACGACGTCAAGATAGCGGTCGCCGTGCACGTGAAAAAGGCGTTTGATACCGTACCGCATCCAACCGTCGTAGTCCGCCTGCGTCTGCGGCAGAGTCGTACTGGCAAGCCCCTGGAGTACATTCGAGCGTTCCTGGATGGGCGCACCTTCAGCACTGCTGGAGGCCGAAACACCACCAGCTCCTCTCGGGCTGGGGGTCCCACAAGGCGCAGTGCTTTCACCACTTCTTTACAACCTAGTAATGGCAGACTTGAGTTACCGCCCTCAACGAGATTCCCGGCGTCCGCCACACAATTTACGCGGACGACATCACAATACGGACGACGGGTGGCCCAGTCGGTCCTCGAAACTGATGCGACCCGGGAAGCTCTGGACGTTGTCCATGGGTTCATTGTTAAGAGAGGCCTAACCCCTTCACCAGAAAAGACGCAATACACCAATACGCAATCCCTACATGCTGTAACACCACCGCATGCCTTGAGGCGGCCTCGTGTATTGAGCTCAAGTTTCGGGGCACCGTCATTGACGCCACCAGCGTGCTGCGTGTCCTCGGTGTGGACTTCTCCACGCACGAACCGCTAAGACATGGCTGAGAAAGATCAAACCCTCCATCAACCATATGCTCCACCTCATCCGTCGCACTACAGCCAAGAATTGGGGCGCCGACACCCACACTCTACGCATGCTGGTTCGAAGTCTGATTCAGGCCAAAATAATCTACGGTGCCCAACACGTGGGTCTCACCAGAAAACAACATGAAGCCCTTGAGATTCTAAATCGGCGTGCCATGCGCATAGTCACGGGCCTTCTGAACTTTACGCCGATTGACACGCGTACAAGCTCATGCAGGCCTCCACACCATTGGCGACCTGCTACACGAGGCACGCCTCGGGCAGCACCTCCGCCTCTCAAGGTCCAGACCGGGCCGCTCCATTCTCAGGCTGCTCGGCCTGCGGCCCGTTGAAGGGATTCCCCACCTACCACACCCCCGCCACCGTGGAGCCTGCCACACCTGGCCTCCTGCAAGCCAACACCATCCCGCGCGGAGGCGGCCATCCCGGTTGCCGTAAATTCCAAGCCGCAGCACACGAACGCGCTGTTAACGCCGACGGACCTCAAGTGCGTCGATACTACTGTGATGCGGCTACGGACCCAGAATCCGGCTTCACAGCGGCCGCTGTCTGCTGCCTGGCCTTAGGTTCAACCTCCAGTATTCGGCTCCTGCCAGGGCTTGACTCCCTTGAGGCTGAGCTCCGGGCGCTTCTCACTGGGAGTGGAACTGGCGCTCCGTGACACCGCCACTGGAGGGCTCACGCCCACAGAAATTCTCTTGCATTCCGACTCGACGGAAGCTGTCAGCGCATGCCATTCATCGGCCTCCCCTCGATCTCCAACAGTTTCCTCCATCCGCGCGGCCGTGGCGGGGCTCGAGTTGATCCTGGGGCCTACTGTAAAGATCAAGGTTGTCTGGGTTCCGGGCCACGCGGGTATCCAGGGCAACGAAGCGGCACACCGGCTGGCAAGGGCGTCCTTGTCTTACCCCTCGGCCGGTCAGCCGCTGCTACACCTTTTGGATGATTCGAACCTCCGGCTCGGACACGAACACTGACACCTCACCACCACCGCACCCCTGCACCGAGGCCAGGCGGCGCCTGTCCACCCGGTTACCTGAGTGCGCGGTCCCAATTCCACGGGGATATCCGCGGGCGGCCGAGGTCCGACTTCGTCGTATCGCGACCGGCTGCGCTTGGACACCACACCGCCTCGCCCGCATTGGACTACGTTCCCCGGAGCATGCCGGTTGTGACCGTTGCTGTACTAGCCCCACTTCACCTCAGGCCGAGCGGACCGTAGGCCTCACCCCCGATACAGCCTCTAACGACCATCCTTCAGCGCCTCTCGCCACCCTGCATCACCTGCTGTGGGAGTGCTCAGCAAGACGACAGGAGAGGGAGGCTGCACTAGCCAAGCTCAGCCCAGCGAGTCGACCCAAGACGCTCGAGGCTTGGACGGCACCAACAGGCCCCAATGAAGCAAGGAAGCTTGTCTTCGACTCGCTGTTGGCTTACATCAGAACGGCTGGTGTAGCCGGCCTCATATAGTTCTTCCTCCTCCTCCCCTCCCCCATATCCCTCTCCCTTCCCCTTCGCGGCAAGGTATGCAGCCGGCCGCGTGGTACCCTCCTATACCCAAATAAAACGTTTTCAACAATAACAACCTTAAAGGAGTCATGAAAAATATGCGGGTTGGAATGTTCGTGACTTTGCAACGGCGTACTGCTCCTATTCTGGCCCAAGCGCACTCGCACGGACCGCCACCGATACCGAAGCTTCATTGTTAGCGGTGAAATTGCAAGGATAAAAGGGACTATTTCTTTCAGTCTTGTCCTCACAAAGCTTGATGACGTAATTGTGGGAACGAAACCACCGCCTGACAATAGTCGAGCGCGGCTCATGGATTGGTCACGAGAATTGCGTCAACACTCGACTTCGGCTCGTAACAATCAATGCCTCGGCGGACACTTGGGGTGTGGCTCGTGCCTAACTACGGCGGCGATGAGAATAGCCGAACTTTAACAATGCCTGGAGCTCAGCGCGCGTTTTTCTACTTTTCCAACCCCAGCGCGCGCGGTTGCGATTAACGTTCGAGGCATGGGAAAGGCACCAGGCCACGTGGCCGCTTGTTGTGGCTCCGGGTTGAGGGGGATGAACGATGCTCACTATTTCTCGAATTTGTTTTTGGCGACTGCCATTACCTAGAAAGAAAAACTAAGGCAAGTTAATTCAGCTAATAATGCTATGGAGTGTTTCTAAGTCGTATTTATCAAATGTAGAAAAATCGTTTCATGCCTCCTTTAAAGGCTGCATTTACATGGGTGCGACCGTAGGGCATCGAATCGAGATTTGACTATTTGGATTGGTAGCAGAAGGGTAGAAGAGGAAGATAGGAAGACACGCTGCGTGCGATTGGTCCCTGCTTGATTCGATGCGCTGCGATCGCATTCGTCTAAACGTAGCTAAAGGTGCATTCACACTTGGCACACGAATCACAACCGTAAAATGGATCCACTCGTCTTCATCATCAAACGCGGAATGAAATTGTCTTGGATCGTTAACCGTTCTGTGAGCGCCGTTCAACCACCAGTGTGAATACGGCGTTACTACGAGTTCAGAATCGCGCAGCCGCGTTTAGTCCGTTCCGTTGTGTACCTTTTTGTTCACCCCACGGGTTAAAGAAAGTTCACATTTTTTTCTCTATCTCATGTTCCAGTTTGATTCAATCTTTCTAGGAGCATTTCTAAATATGAGAAATTGTAAACTAAGAGTTTAGTTATTAAATAAACAATGACAATGCACACAGCAAATTATGCTCGGACTGGTTTCTTACTTTTTTCTGTGGTGAGGATTTTAAGAACTAGAAAACTGGAGATGATAAAATTATAATTATAATTTTGAAACGAACATTTTTGTGAGTTCGAACGTCAGCGAGGCTTAATTACGCTGCAAAACCCGCTAAACGGGTGGACAACGCTAAGGAACGGATATTAGGAAGATCTGATTCGAATGACACAGAGACCTAGCTAGTAAACAAATGTTTAAAGACATCGTTCAAAAGAAAGTAACGCAATAGGCAAGCTTAATGTATGATGTCAGGGACCGTAGAAAGAACTGTTATGTACCACCTTCCGATTACCTCTTAAGACAAGCATTCCAAAATGGCGTCAGCTTCCCTGCCTTCAGCAAATGTAACTGTAATTTTTTTAAGGCGCTCGTTGTTGCTTCCGTTTATTAGCGTGCAATGTCGATTTACATTACAAATCAGTCCACTGTCATGAAACTTTGAGTGGCATTTAAACTTTTATATAAAAAGGTATCGGTAGTAATAATAGTAATAAGCGATTTAATAATAATAATAATATTAATAATAATAATAATGTCTTTATCTTATGTGTCCACAAACAGTGCTTGGCCTTTTGTGTGGTACACAGCAAATGCCGACAAGATAAGAAGTATAAGCACTGAGAGAACATAGCAATCACAAGAAAGCACTCACAAAATAAACATAGAACGTATGACGACATCTGACAAGCAAGATAAGCTAAAACAAGAGAAGAGGCACTGAAAATACAAATACAGCAACCTCATGAAAGTAAAAAACGCTAAAAAGCAAAAACGCCTGTACTTGTTTATTCAGGAGAGCAGAAAGTTCTACGGACACTTTGTCGCTAGGTCATCACTTTTTTTATCTTAACGGATTTGTTTAAAAAGAGCCGTGAAAGTTATAATTGTGCGCTTTGTGCAGGTCAGCTACACGGCCAGGGGTGCATAGGTACAGGGGGCTTATCGTAACCATCAGTCGAATACTTAAGCAAAAGTTGTTCATTAAATTTTAATTAGTGAAAATATACATATGGTTCCAATCGGAAACTTGCTGAGCGTCACCGAAACCCACTAAATCAACTTCTTTTTAGAAAGATATAAGGCAGCGGCAGCATTTTACGGCGTTCTGGAAAAACGAGCAGTTTGGACGCGTTTCCAGGTTTCGGTTTCTTATCGGAGCGGATCTTTGCGCCTGCGGTCCTGCTCCCCGGTGGTCGCGGCACGAAGCTACCGCCTCGCCCCCCGTTGTAGGATGGAGTGAAGTATCGCGCACGTGTGTTGCGCGTCCCGGCCACTGGGGAACGGGACCGCAGGCGCAGAGATGCGCTCCGATAAGAAGCGAAAACCTCTGCTGTATTTTGCCTTCCATGTTCCTCTTTCGTTATGGTAAATCAGAAACTCTAATTGAGCGTTTCTACGGAACGTCATAAAAGCTGGCCCTGCGGATTGTTTTAAAGAGTTGATTTAGTGGTTTTTGATGACGCTCAGCAAGTTTGTAATTGAAACCGTAGGTCTATTTTCACCAACTAAAAAGTTAATTAACAAGTTTTATTAATTAGATCACTCATTGTTATAATTAGCTCCATATTGGCCGTATAACTGACCTGCGCAGACCGCATAAGTTGTAGCTTTCACGGCTCTTCGTAAACAAATCTGTAAAGCTTACAATAAACACCCTGTATAAGGCGTTCACAATATATCCTAGCGCTGTACAACAGGCCAGAAACGTCGGCACCTGCACATAAAGAGCTCAAACCTCTACAGAATGAGAATTTGGATGGTACGTTTCACTTGGATAAATTTCAAAGCATAGCCCCTTTCCATAAAAAAATGAGACCAACAAACAACCTGAATAGAGATTCGGTGAAAGTCTGTGCAGGAGCCGATTTTTCCGGCTCGTTTTACAGCAGAAGGATTCATTGTGGACCCCTAACCTACATGTCATGGAGCGAATGCTCTGTACGGTTTTAGCTTGCCACTTTTACATTTATTGTATTGTCCCTTTAGTGCCTGAACCAAACCTTTATCTGTTTAATGCTGCGGCGGTTCGGTTTTGGTTTGGGTTCATCGGACCTCTAAATATGCAGTGTTTATCCCTCGTAAGCTTACCGCGTGTACTCTCTGAATATTTAAACGCTCACTGATTAAAGTTTACCCATCCGCACTGTTCGTAAGCAGGCCCGTGTCCGCCTTGTTTAGGCGAAATTCTGCCCACCGGCAACGACGCCCCAAATATCCAATCAACAACAACGTTCACATCGACTATGTAAACACTCTAAGGGCTTAGGAGATTTAAAGTGCTGTTTAGAGCAACAGCAACCACAAAACATTTTTTATTAAGGCACGCATCATATGGCGAATACCGTGGACGTAACAGCTAGTCCACTTGTACTGCGACCCGCTCATGAAACGTTCGTTTTGAACTTTTAATGTTACACATGTGAGTAAATGTTTTTATTTCATTCGTAGATTTTCTGAGGACCTCAGGTCCGACGAGCTCCTTCTGGCTACAGCGATGCATTAAAAGTTGAAAATTTCATGGATGGACGAAACGCAGAAAACGCGTCCTCTGCTGCTTGTTGAAGAGGAATGTAGCGCACTGCGCCCTTCCGAAGAAGCCAACATGAGATGATGATGACGACGACGACGACGGCTCCTTCTTGCGACTGCGTCCTAATGTTGAGTAGATCAGTGAAACACAGCGATGGAAGACTGACACCTCATCGACGGCGTTATCCAGCCTCAACGACTTTGCCAGCATTAAGAAGATTTTTTTACGCCTCAATGCCGCACTTCCTTCTAGCGCACCTGTTGAACATCTTTTCAGCAAGGGGCGGTACGTTTTCAACATCAAGAGGGGAAAGCTATGCGAAAAGAACTTCGAAAAGCAGTTGCTGCTTCGATACAACATGGAGTAAACAATAACACGGCGTTATTAAATATGTCTCGAAAAGTTTAGAGTTTTCAG
The DNA here is from genome assembly GCA_037355805.1 of Ixodes ricinus. NCBI lineage: Eukaryota > Metazoa > Arthropoda > Arachnida > Ixodida > Ixodidae > Ixodes > Ixodes ricinus. The sequence continues at coordinate 20,558 of JAZHYW010030700.1, read as the reverse complement.
AAATTGCCAATTAAATGTAAATGTCGCTCATTTTGTTCTGGCATCCATGTTTTCAAAGTTGCATACACGTATGGGTATCTTGAAAGAAACTACGTTACTCTGCCGAAGTAACTGTAACTGTAACGCGTTACCTTTATTGTTTAAGTAACTGTAACTGTAACTTAAATACATTGTTAGGAAAGTAACTATAACTGTAACCAAATACTTTTAAAAAGTAACTTACCCAAGACTGCTATCAGCTCGACGCTGACCATGTAAACATTGTAAAAGAATTTAACATTGTAAATGCTCGAATTGAACACTGTAAATGCTCGAAACGAAAACATTGTTTCCATTTTGAGCATTTACACCTCCTATTTTACGGGCAGCCAAACAACGTTCAATACAAACTTCTTAAAAAAAAAAAAAAGACGAGCCGGTGCACGTTGATGAGCACGCGCAGGATCGAGGTCCGCTTGCTGATTCGCCGATTCTTTAAAGGAGTTGAAAGTCGTGAAGACCCTTTAAGCGTTCGTAAACCAGCAGTATTATGCATCATAAATGTATATTACCACTGACAATAAAATTCTTCTATCAGACGGTAGCCTGCCTAAGAACTATGAAGCCACTGTGACACTGCTAACACATCATACAAACATACTGTTTGCAGACCCCGTTCTGAGGCATGTGTTTGAAGCAAACATGAAAAAAACTTGCTTCCAAGATGCTCGGGCGTGTCTGCAATTATCTTTGTCATCGTGGCCGAAAAAAATTATGTTTTTTTTTGCACGATGTATCCGCAACGTGTACTGCGTCTTAAATGGCCGCCTCACCACAGTCCGCCTCGTCACTGCCGTCGGCACAGTTCTTGTTGCCGTCACACCACTGGGTCTTGAGAACGCACCTCCCGTTCTGGCACAGCGCCTCTTCTGGATTGCAGAGCGGAGCTGCAGCAAAAGCGCCACAAAGGTCACCATTAGGTTTCGTAATATTTATCGAAACGTGCAGTATCCAAAATGTGAGAACAAAAAAGAACCCGATTCGCCTAGACGGTTTTTGTGTCAGTGCTAGCACACCTTAGCTAAACGCATTTTATTTGTACAGAAAATTTGTTTAAAGTAAAGTTCCCAAGGAACCTGGACAAAGAGAATCTCGCACAGCAGTCGTAGATTGCGGTGTCGGATATGGGTCATTCATAGTTGTTGAAACTGTACAAGATCAACATAATTTCTTAGGCAGGTTGTACTGCAAGTCAGGCACTGGAAGAAATATCCTTTTTGGCAACTCAGAATAAGGTTCAGATGAAGACCAAATGGCTGGAAACTTCAAGATTGTTAGCCTCACTCTTCTCCTATTTTACTATTTGTCGCCAAAAACAAAAATTCTTTGTTTGCATTGCTTTTTTTTACTTCTATTTGAGGAGCACCGAAGTATATTAATTTAAGACTACTTTATTCGTTTTTAACCAAGGTATTTTTTATACTGTCTACATGAAGCGGTTAAAATTTGTTTACCAGCGAGTTTCATCTTTAGAATGACCGTTGAGAGGAACTCCTTAGAAGCCTCGGTGTGGCAGTCGACACTGCGTAAAAAGACAAAGGTCCTACAGGACACAGAAGAAAAAAAAACAAGTTGACACCCCTTTTCCACAGCCGAATCAAAGCCCTTCAGAACGAGGGCCTTGAAGGAATCGGCAAATATAAGATTCTTAACGAAACATCGACTGCGACTTCGAGGCTCAACAGGAGATTCTTCTAACTTTTTTCTACCAGATCGACCACCTCCGCGCTTTGCTTAAAATACATTTTAAACTCAAAAACTAAATAGCCGAATTATTCTTTATACTTACCTCCCCACTTCTCCTTCATACTTTTTTCACAACTTTTGAGTGGCAAAAACGTCGCAAACTAATGAGTCCTTCATTAGATGAGTAGACTGTAGTTGCGCTCAAAGAAACAAAAAGAATATATCGGTATGTATTCACTGAACCCAATATCACGTTTTTTGTCAATGTAATGTATTGCCTACGTGCAGCAATACATTAATGTACTCCGTGTCAAGGTATACTTTAATCAAAAAGAACGTGCAATTAACTGCAACTCGAACACGGCGTACCGTAGACTAAAAGTTTAAATATGCAATACTTAAGTCAACTTCAACTGATTGGCTCTTTTCCTAAGCGGCTTAACGAAAATTCGAGCTTATTTTCAATATTTGTTTTGAAAAAGGGTTTATAAAATAAGTGAATCGCTACATTATTCATGAGTTTGCAAGTCTAGATATTTCCAAAGAGCGAAAACTTAAGGAAAAAGAAATTAAGCTCAGCCGAATTAAAGTAGAAAATTCAAAAGAATGTTGGACCAATCCCTTCGCTCCTCATTTCCCTACGCGCTTCACACCACTTTCCCTGTTCTCCTCCCCCGCCCTCCCTTTACCTTTTCTTTCCTGTTGCCTAATCACATCCGCCAAAGCCGGCTCGTCGCGCATAATTTAGGAGGCAAAGACAGTTGCCAAACAAAGAAACCTCTCCCCCCCCCCCTCCCCGGAGCGTGCTCTCCGCACCCTCGCAAATTCCAGGGGACACTTCGCGACCAAATTACGCATTCACGCGAGCAAGTGTAGCCGCAGTCGCTTTCAGAGAAGATTTAAGGCGTCTAAAAACAAACGAAAGCAAACAGATGAAAAAAAATGTAGGTTATAAATTGCTGTAGCTCATGCATTCCAGGCTTCCAAGCATTTCGAGCTCTGTTATATTTTTACCGCCTATTTAAATAATTAACGATCTTAGAAAAAGGACACGGGAAAGGGCTAAACATGCGTGTTTTATAGCCACTCATAACAACAACAACGGCAAAAGAAGAAAAAAGAAACTGTCGAAAACTTGGACATTGTTAAGAGTGAGCACGCTCTTGGGACGTAATCTACATAACAGGAGAACCACCGAGTAGCTCATGTTTTCATCTAGAGCCGTCGGTGTCGGATGTAGCGTCGGTGTCGGATGTCACGATCCTGGCGGTTGGTCGTAGAAAGGCTGACGAAAAGCACGAGCGAAGAAGTGTGTCGCTGTCGTCGCGGCTAATGTCGCGGCGTCCCAACTTCTGGCTGCCGAAGCTTCTGTGACCTGTCATATTGGAGAGCGATCTGCAGCAGAATCAGGCGTCTGCCGCATGCACCACCGCTGTTGGGACGCCACCAGGATCGCGACCGGCGACAGCATGAGACTTTTATGATGTCACCAGGCGAAAAACAAGCGCTCGCTCTTTTGCACCCGGTACACAGACTAATCCGAGACGGGTTCCAGGTACCATAGTCCTATGGCACCGTACCGGCCGCCATTGCTCGGTACTATGCTCCCGTGCCCCGTACACCTCCTGCAGCATACACCTCGCGAAATCGAATTTTCTTTTCTTCTTGGCAGGCCTCGCGGAAAACAACAGATTTGACGATGCCAACTGTATGCCGCAGAAGGTACGGGCAGACGAACATGGTACGGACCAATAGTGACCGCCATGACGTCAATGCAAGCCATGTTTAGATGAACTCTGCTTGGATTATTATTATTATTACTGTGTGTTCGAAGCGCACAAGCTTTATTATGCGGAGTGCAAGATCGCCTGCTTCTTTTGCAAGGGTTGTGATGACTTCAGAACGCCGAGCTCTGATTGGCTTTGATTGAGGGATAGTGGGTAGACCTCAAGGCAGCTTGCTTTGAGGTCTACCCACTATCCTTCAATCAGAGCCAATCAGAGTTCAGCGTCCTGACGTCACCCTAACCCCCCCCCGCAAAAAGAAGCAGACGAACTTGCAGTCCGCATGGACACCTGACGGCTTAAGAAAATCAGGGCGTGGCTCATGATGTTCACGATTCCACCTTCGTGATTGGTTCGTTGGCGTGCTTATTAAATTGAATACAAGGCGCGAGGTGGCGACGAAAGCGTAGAACGCCTCCTTCGAGCATTGCACCTCCTTTTCGCCCCCCCCCCCCCCCGTTCTCCTCGCAGCACAAGAACGCACGCATGCGCACGATGAAGCAATCTGCGCAGGAGGTGCCCCGCCATTCCATTGCAAGTATCCTCCGTGGTTTAAGTTGCTTGCCCTCTCGAATATAAGCTCTCCAGATGTGAACGCCTGTCCCATCGACACATATTCTCGTCGAGGTTCAGTGCGTTTGCCATTTGAAGCGGGTTGTTGGGAATTCACTAATGACACGACACTAAATATACACGCCAAAAAAATCTGCGAGTTGTTCACATTCCTGCACAACACGGAGACAGCCAATGACGACGAAGAATTAAAGGACCTCAGGGAATGACAAAGCTCGGAGTACGATTATACTACGTTTCATACTTGGCCTACAACGTTGTCAAAGCTACTGGTGCGAGTGCGCGGCTTCATCGGCAGTTTCGTTTGGACGAGAACGCGTGCACATGATCTGCGAGACCAAAACCCATGCTCGCTCCAGCAGCTTTGCCAGCGTTGTACGCTAATACGAGGTGTGATCAAAAAGTTCCGGGACTGATTTTGTTGCGTAAAAAGAGATGACATCACAGGGATGCGCGTGCAGCAATCAAAGGCATGGGCCTTCCTGCGTCATTACGCCGAAGGGCGTCGCTCTGTGAACATTTGGAACTGCGCTACACGAGTTTGTTTAACCACATGCACGAGCATAATGGCAATCTCTCCATAAACTGCAAAGCAAAGCGAGAGAAAACATAAAGTTTAAGTCAAACTCGGCAAATCTAAGACAGAGACATCTGAAATGATTTAGAAGGCTTATGCGAAAAAGCAGTGAGGTGCGCGAGGTGTTTTGAGTGGCCTTCGCACCTCAAGAACTGCCGCACGTCACTGAAGTCAAGGAGAGGTCGGATAAGGTCGCCCTATTGCTCTTGGTCTTCCAGCAATGTTCTGCCTTTCCTGAAGCTCGAGTGCCACTTAAAACACTTCGCAAAATTCACCGCTTTTGACACAAGCCCGCTGAATCATATCATAGTCTCTGTTTTATATTTGCCGAGTTTGACGCAGAATTGATGTTCGCTCTCGCTCTGGTTGGCCGTCTGCAGTGAAATCGGCATTCTACCCGTGCACGTGGTCACAAAACCTCGTGTAGCGCAGCTTCGAATGTTCACAGAGCGACTCCCTTTGGTACTGGCGACGCGCGCGATCGAAAGCGTCGCTGTTGTCGGCCTTCCAGGATTGGCCGAACGCTGACTATGACGTCAGCAAAGGATTTCTCATAGGCGGAAATAAGAGGAATGTAAGAAGCTAAATTTTGACGGTGTTGGCAGTGTTGGTTTCAGAGCGCTAATGATTTCAAGCTTCCACCATGCTCATTACAAACACAATCGAACTTGTTGTTCGCGAGGTAATGACGTCAGGAAAGGTAACCATACGAGGGTGCCACCAAAACGTCTCGCCGCTAACAACGAGACACGAAGGTGCTTTCCTTCGACTGCTGCGCGAAAATCACTGAACTAAACCCTCTCTTTTAGGCTACAAAATCGGTCCAGGAACTTTTTGATCACACCTCGTACACTCCCAACTGGTGCCCCATGCGTGCCAGCACGTGCAGCATGCGCATGAAGGTAGCTTCGACAGAGGTGCACTTTCACGTGCTTGGTCATACGCGCAAGAGCATGGCAGCGGTCAAATGCCTTGTTTGCAATCGTCTAAAAATATATATAAAAAGAAAAAAGAAACGCAATACGGACAAGCCACGGGGCAAGCACAATGAGAAAACAGAACATCGTGTTTATTGCTTCACTCAAATCAAAAATTAAATTAGGGTGTCTAACGAAGGGCGTCTGGCAGCCCCAACGAAAGACCGAGGATTAAAGAGGCCATGAAATTATCTTTCAACTTCTTCCTCCTTGGCTTTAATCCTCAACTCAAAAGCGAATCGAGAAATCACGTGGTCGGGACAACCTTGGGCACCGGTGCAATGAAATTAAGCTTCCACCGTGCTTTGTAAGCGCACTATAGAACTTGCCATTCGCGACTGATGATAAGTTCCGTCACGGCACCCATTGGCCACGAACGCGAATTCAAATATTCGTTGACGGCTTGATTTCGAACGAGTGCCTACGTCCGAGTGACACAGTTCTCGTGTCCAATGCTTCAGCTGGGATCCGCTGACCCACTTGTTTCGGTACCGCGGATGTATCGCAGTGAAAAGGAAAGGAGATACAAAATAGTCCGCTATGTATTCATATTTTCGTCCCGAAAAGCTGGCTTTTGACTTTCTACCCTCTTTCGGTGGGCCCACTAGACGAAATGTGATTAGCACAGTCCCAATCTAAAATCATTTATCCCTGCCCAAAATTCATTTCATGGCCCCTTTAATTTCGACCACTTCGGGTATCTTTTGACGTCCAACCGAAAGCTCGGTCACGCGGCGCCTTCTCCGCAATAAACGTCCACCAGACAACGGCCATCTCGGCCGGGATTCGAACCTGCCACCTGAGGATCCGTAGGCCTGCGCTTTGCCTCAAAACCACCAAGATTTGTTTTTAAAAATAAATTTGCGATTTTTTTTTAAGAGTGTAGCTATCATTCGCTTGGACCGGCACATCCTCGCCCTTCTGTACCTTGCAGCTTTTGTATATCTTTCCTGCGATCCCGGGTTGTCAGCATTGGGTGTGCTACGGAGACTGACACACCGCGCTTGTAAGAAAACGGTGAAGCACCTTAAGCGGATAAATACGTTTACGGGCGTAGGAAAAAAAAAAGAGAAAAGGAAAAGGCGCCTATACCGCATCCGAGCTCGTCGCTGCCATTGCCGCAGTCGTCGTCGGAGTCGCAGTGCCACCTGGCCGGGATGCAGCTGCAGTTGTCCCCTTCTTCGGCGAAGGCGCTGCACGCGAACTGGCCGGGCCCGCAGTCGCACATGGTCAGTCCTGCAATCCAAGAGGCAGCGGGGAATGGAACCGCGGTCGCACCGATGATAATACGTCATCGTACACGAGACAGTGTGCAGACAGTGTATGAGGTGTGTGTGTTCCTCGCATAACACCCATGTCACATTAATCATTAAAAAATATTGGCAGCGGCCTTAGCTTTTGAAGTCCTAGAATGTAGGAAATGCATTATGGAGAATCGATGAGGGAATCTTTGTGTCGTGTGACGAGTATTTTCTCGCTAGATTTAGCGGGGAACTTATGACGGTCGTATAGGTCACGTGACGTGAGGTCACGTGACGTCGATTTCCCTCGCTAAATTTAGCGGGGAAACTAGATCGGTGACTCGGTCACAGGACGCGAATTTTCCCGCTACAGATTTAGTGGGTAACTGAATTGTTGTATAGGTCACGAGACGTCGATTTCCCCGCAAAATTTAGCGTGAAAACTGAATTCATGGTTTTGGCCACAATACGTGAATTTTCCCGGTAAATTTAGCGGGGAAACTGAGTTGACGTATATGTCACGTGCCGTCAATTTCCCCAAGGTGTATAGGTCACGCGACATCAGGTGACGCCACGTGACGCCACTTTCCCCCGCTAAATTTAGCGTGAAATGAACGGACGGACAAAATTTGGGGATTTGGGGGAGGGGGGGATAGCGTTTAAAATGCATTTCATGCTTTAAAATATCTGCAGACATGTTCAAAGCATGCATACGTATGAAGCAAGCACGCTTCGAACAATGCTGGAGGCATGTATGTCTGCCACTATCTCTGCGGAGAAACTCCGTGACTTTTTTATGATGTATAGGCAGTTTGACTCAGGCTCACGGCGTGACATTCCTAATGGCAAATCTCATTGCTATTACAAAGGTGTGGGTTAGTTGCCTTAACGCGTAACAAACCATAGTCTCATTAGCAGGGTGAGAACAGTGGAGAGGAGTTTCTGTTGTCCCGCCTCTAGCGCAATCTTCCTGCTTTCGATGATACTTCGGCGTCACGTGTATACCTCGAGCGCGCGCTCGCGCAGCCAAAGCACCACGAAAGGCACGTAGCGCGTGCCGGAAGCCGGACGTTCGAAGAACACATCCTGCCGTTCTCACTTTGGCGGCGACCATATAGCTAGGGACAAGAAGTGATAGGTGTGTAATAAACGAAAAAAAAAATATCTTCATGAACAGAATGTGTTTTACAGGGCAGGGTTACACGAGAAAAGTTGCACGTATACGCTTGACCGAAATAGAGCTTACGCAGTTAAAATCTAAATGCAAATTTATTTTTTTTAGTTCCAAGTTTTTGAAATGGGAATTATTGCGCGTTTCAGGTAAATAATCAAATCAAATAAAAGGCGTTTCAAAGTTTCAGGAGAAAATGTTGAAAACAGAGGACACGTGAGGAATCTTACGCGTACTCAAAAAGAGTACTCGAAGCGCGTGCACTTGCGAATCACTAGAGTGAGAAAAAAAAGAAAACAACAAATAGAAACTTACAAATATAAAAAAGATATTACTCCGAATATAAAAAAAAAACTGATTAAGGGAAAAATATCAGACGTAAATCCGAATCCCGATCGCAAACCCCTCCAAGCAATAATAAAGAATACACATTCATTTTGTAATTTTTTTCGCATTTTTTTTTTAATTTTATGTTTTTTAAAGTGTCATCGGTAGTTAGCATTACCCCTTTTCTTTTTGTATCGGCATCTCTGTCCCGCAATTTCTCGTTCCAATCTCGGTGAAATTCGTGAGATGAGTCGAGACCGCCTCCCTGCCGACTCTATCGGCAGCCGGAATGCCTCGTCACAAACACGCGCGAAGACAAGCGAACGCCAGCTCAGGATGGATGGATGGATGGATGGATGAATTCTAACGGCTGTACCCTTTATGACGGGCGGTAGCTTGCGTCAGCCAGCCCAGAAACCAAGAGCATTATACCCCCTCTAGCCCTTCTGCCAGCTTGCTTCCCCTCTGCTCTTTTATAACCATCACCAGGCGGTGTGGGATATCGCTAGGATAACCTTTGGGTAATCGGGTAAACAGAAGTGAAAACATCACCCTCTGCCTTTTATCCACGGCAAGGGCGATGGCCAATTCTTCTCTGGTCATATCTAGTCGGCGCTACCCAACACCGGGCCCACTGGGAAGCAGAAGGGGGATCCGGTGGCCGAGTGGGCTAGCGCACACCCGCTCGGAGCACAATGGAGCGAAAGCTCACTTTGCAGAACCCAGGGATCGTGGCTTTAATCCCAACTCCTGTCCGATTCGATCTGGATGAGCATCGTACCGGCGTGCGGTCGTGTATCACTACTGCGTGGTGCACGTTAAAGCACCCCAGGCCAGCGGTTGTACTGCACTGGCTAAATTTCTCATCTACAGCTGGGAGGCAAGTCGCCCGTTGAGGCAGACTAAGTTCTTGGCTGTATAAATATACACACAACACAATTTATTATTTTTTTTTTGGAAAGAGGGGGGGGGGGGTGAGGACGAAATTGAGGCCTTGGGCCGGGAGCAATATGGAATATAATCACATCTTTCATCTGTTCCGCCTGTTCACAGCTGTGCTAGTTATTTTTATTTCATATAAATTTTCCCTGGATAATTTTCACCAATCTTCTAACCTCCTTCTTGTGACTGTAGTCCTTTTCTCCTCCATTCTTGAATCCTCGCCGGCAAAACCCAGTGCCTCCCCCCCCTCCCTCCCAGATCCGTTAGCACTTCAAATGGATGAAGGAGGAAGGAAGGAGAGGAGGGAGGGAGGGAAGGGGAGCAGGGCGAAGCCCCGTTGACTTCAAAACCAAATGTTCTAGCGTCTCACTCTCACTACGGCACACGGCACAAAATGTGTCTATCTCTTGAAATTTATACATATACATCTTTGTCCTTAACACTCCGTCCTCGCCTCAAACAGCAAAGAACTTCCACGTGAATTTTCATACACTTTTCCTTTCTTATGTCCTGTTTTCGTGACCTAATTTTTTGTGAAAGGCCAAGAGCTACCGCAACGTTTTCTACAAGCAGCCACGCACCCTCCGTTTTCTCTCTCTCTTTCCACAGCACCCTCCGTTTTCAATTCTTCCGTTTCATTTCCCGTCACGTCGTACTCACATATCGAAATCTACACTATCGCAGAAAGGACGCTGCCGTGAGCTTAAAGCAAACAGGAAAATGAAACAAACGCATATAAAACAACGAACCGATCGAAGAAAAATCTAGAACACAAAAAAAAAAAAACGAAAAGCAGAGAAGCAGGAAAGCAATGATTGAACGCGTCTCCTGATATCTAAGTAAAAGGCCAAGGTTTTGTTTTGTTTTTTCGATCGTAACAGCGATCAAATGTCGTGCAAGACAAATCTCGCGCCGATCTCCATGCGTCGAAGAAGATGGATGGATGGATAAATGCGATTCTGCCGTTTTAATTGGACGGCGGCTCGCGCCACCTTGCCAGTGTTACGAATCCCTCTGACGCTAAGCCGCTGCGGTGGCGCTGATGTCGGTATTGCGCATGCGTAGACGGTTCCTCTCACTCCAATCTGGTTTCTGCGGACGCGCATCACTTGCTTGTAAACTGCGTGAACATGTATAAATCGTCGAAATAAAAATAGTAAAAAAATATTTATATTTCTTTTCTCGCGTGCGCCACTTAGTAACTGACAAGATGGGAACGGCAGGAAGAGGTTTTCGTTGTCTCGTCTCCAGTGCGTGCTTCCCACCTTCAAAAGAACACTTCGGTGTCTGCAGTGAGCCCTCGATCGTGGTGATACCCGTGATCGCCGATTTGATTTCGAGTACAGGCCTAAGCGTTTTTCTTACGCCCCGCCAGATGAACATTTATTCCAGCAAATCTACTTTATTGTCAGCCATTAGCGATATCTAAATCGATTGCATACACCCGTCACGTGAGGGGCTCTTCTTCGTGGTAGTACGCAGGGGCAAATATAAAGGCCCATACGCACGCTTCGTGTCTGAATTGGTTTGAGTGCGTTGCGACGTCCATGCGGTCAGAGCGGTCGCTTGCGGTGCGACGCGCTCTTTCCCGCAACGCTGAGTAGCGCGACGCCAGGGCAATAGAGACTCGCTCAGCTTTCTGAAGCGTTGCGGTGAGGAGGAGATCCTCGGTGAAGACTGAAGAGCCGCCGCTCGCTATACCCGTGCTATACCGCGGGGCGCCGCCATGTTTGTTTAGGTTGCTCAACGAGGCCCACTTCTACTGGTTAAGCGAATGCGCCGATAGCAAGCTTCTATCGGTTGTTGACTGCGGTCGGCTGCGTTGCAGCCAGGGGATTTCCCCCAGACCCCCCCTAGGGGGGGTGTACACCCCCCCCCTAGTTTTCCCGGACACCCCCCTTAAATTAAAGAATAAAATTCTTTTTTTTAGATTAAGTAGAAAACACCACCTCTCAGGTGAATATATAGAGAAAGGGACACATACATTACGGGTATGAGCATTTGGTTAATAGACGTCTGTAATTTAGCTAGTGGACTAAAGAGAACAGTTTTATATTTCATCTAGCGCTTCCGCCTCGCATCGATCTCCCCCTATCTATCTATCTATCTATCTATCTATCTATCTATCTATCTATCTATCTATCTATCTATCTATCTATCTATCTATCTATCTATCTATCTATCTATCTATCTATCTATCTATCTATCTATCTATCTATCTATCTATCTATCTATCTATCTATCTATCTATCTATCTATCTATCTATCTATCTATCTATCTATCTATCTATCTATCTATCTATCTATCTATCTATCTATCTATCTATCTATCTATCTATCTATCTATCTATCTATCTATCTATCTATCTATCTATCTATCTATCTATCTATCTATCTATCTATCTATCTATCTATCTATCTATCTATCTATCTATCTATCTATCTATCTATCTATCTATCTATCTGTGTCTGTCTGTCTGTCTGTCTGTCTGTCTGTCTGTCTGTCTGTCTGTCTGTCTGTCTGTCTGTCTGTCTGTCTGTCTGTCTGTCTGTCTGTCTGTCTGTCTGTCTGTCTGTCTGTCTGTCTCTGTCTGTCTGTCTGTCTGTCTGTCTGTCTGTCTGTCTGTCTGTCTGTCTGTCTGTCTGTCTGTCTGTCTGTCTGTCTGTCTGTCTGTCTGTCTGTCTGTCTGTCTGTCTGTCTGTCTGTCTGTCTGTCTGTCTGTCTGTCTGTCTGTCTGTCTGTCTGTCTGTCTGTCTATCTATCTATCTATCTATCTATCTATCTATCTATCTATCTATCTATCTATCTATCTATCTATCTATCTATCTATCTATCTATCTATCTATCTATCTATCTATCTATCTATCTATCTATCTATCTATCTATCTATCTATCTATCTATCTATCTATCTATCTATCTATCTATCTATCTATCTATCTATCTATCTATCTATCTATCTATCTATCTATCTATCTATCTATCTATCTATCTATCTATCTATCTATCTATCTATCTATCTATCTATCTATCTATCTATCTATCTATCTATCTATCTATCTATCTATCTATCTATCTATCTATCTATCTATCTATCTATCTATCTATCTATCTATCTATCTATCTATCTATCTATCTATCTATCTATCTATCTATCTATCTATCTATCTATCTATCTATCTATCTATCTATCTATCTATCTATCTATCTATCTATCTATCTATCTATCTATCTATCTATCTATCTATCTATCTATCTATCTATCTATCTATCTATCTATCTATCTATCTATCTATCTATCTATCTATCTATCTATCTATCTATCTATCTATCTATCTATCTATCTATCTATCTATCTATCTATCTATCTATCTATCTATCTATCTATCTATCTATCTATCTATCTATCTATCTATCTATCTATCTATCTATCTATCTATCTATCTATCTATCTATCTATCTATCTATCTATCTATCTATCTATCTATCTATCTATCTATCTATCTATCTATCTATCTATCTATCTATCTATCTATCTATCTATCTATCTATCTATCTATCTATCTATCTATCTATCTATCTATCTATCTATCTATCTATCTATCTATCTATCTATCTATCTATCTATCTATCTATCTATCTATCTATCTATCTATCTATCTATCCACCTACCTATCTACCTACCTATCTACGTACGTATGTATGTATGTATGAATGTATGTATGTATGTATCGTATGTATGTATGTATGTATGTATGTATGTATGCATGTGCATGCATGCATGCATGCATGCATGCATGCATGTATGAATGTATGAATGTATGAATGTATGGATGCATGCATGTATGTATATATTTGTGTATGTATGTGTATATGTGTATGCATGTATACCTGTACGTATGTATGTATCTATATGTGCATTTGTGTATGCATTCATGTCTGTATGTATGTATACGTGTATGCATGTGTATGCGTATGTACGTATGTATATGTGTAAATTTGAATGTATGAATGTATGTATGTAATTTTAATAACCGCAGACCCGCTAGGGTAATTGCAGGAGGGGGGAATAATTGTACAAACAATAATAGTAAATCGGACAGTATACAAGTACAAACCATAAAAGTGATAAATGCAAAACAGAATCAATAGTCAACATGATATGAATCGAGCTTCCGCTCATATACTAGCGAATATTCATTTTAACTGGTATAACCGCAGTTGACAGGCCTTTCAGAATGTCGAATCATGTTAATGCGCGAGCATAGATGCACTTTTGATAGTGGCAAGCAACACAACGTGCCTGACGCAGTCAACAGGGAGGTCTTGTACTCGTGTGCTGCTACGCTACAGTTTTTTTTTAAATATTACTCTGTTTACAAGATGAAACCAGTGGCTGGCGTTAACGAAGACCGATATACGTTTATCACAGATTCTTATGCTCGAATTACTAACCAGTTATTTTAAGTTGTCACCAGTTTGACAACAGCGACCGGCGAGTCTGGTTGTATTACAAAACCGAACAGCCTATCCACGAGTTTGTAATATTCAGACTGAAGGAAACGTCCGCGGCTCTCCGATTTACAGCTATAAGTCAACTATTTTTGTTTTAGCTTTTGTTTTAATTTCTGAGGGAACAGAAGCCTGCCAAAAAGATACCTTATTGAACCAACGATGCCACCGTTGGTGGCTTCTAAAACGTTTGCATGAAATAGCGCGCATAAGCACATCTACGGTATACAGTCACGACCACCTTTGTCCGCCGCTGTCCTAACGATTAGCCTATCGTCCTACTAACATCTTTAGACACTTAACTGCATAATCGGTTTCGTCGATCCGTTTCAAGGAATTGAGGAAACGGAGGGGTCGTGCCTTACTCGAAAAGGACAGCGGTGTTAACGGGCATATAAAACAAAATCCACGAGCCTGGCAAGTGCTTTGAGCATACCCTTCAGTCTAGCCTCCTTTCTCACGACGAAGACCGAAATGTGGCACTTAAATCTTTAGCCATTTACATTATTGTCACCATTATGCCGCTTTGTAAATTTGGAATTGGTTTTCAAGAGTTCTTCCTTACTCGATGAGCCCGTAAGGTGCTATGTATATAATTATTAAAAGAACGAAGGTTCCAATTGTGCCGCGAAGAAGGGTGGAGCGAACTATGTAACGCTTTCACCGAGTTAAATCCTACGACGCGAGCACTTACGAAGCTGGCGAAGGTCGCGGTGGTATATTGGATTTCACACCGCCGAACGTAAGAAAGCCATCGAGCTCGCGTACGGAGCCTCGCTCCGATTCTCGGTAGAATACAGATAGCACACATATGCAAAGCTTGGTCGGAAACTAGCAAACGTTTTGAGAGAAAGAAAAATTAAATGAGAGGCAAATGGGTAAATGATGTCCTCCGAAGTCATTTGGGCAAACAGAGTGAAAAATGTACAGCCAAGCGGAAGTCATTCTGCGCTGATGCGTGTTCTAGAGAGCTTCAGCACTTTTCATTCGCACTCTGCGTTTGACTGGGCAGCAAGAAAACGATTGCCTCTCACTTTCTTGCTCGTGTTTTAGAGCGCAGCTCCTAGAAGCCCTGTTCCGGCTTGAGCGGCGTCCGCGTACGGCGTCGGCGTCGGCGTCGCCGTCGGCGTAATCGCGGCGGTGCATTATGGGAAATGCCCCATAATGCACCGCGCGAGCCCCCCCCCCCCCCCCGAGGTCACGTGACCCCCCAGGTCACGTGACTCCCCACCCCACGTGACCTGGGAGGTCGCGTGACCCCCCCCCCCCTCGGAGGAGGGATTGAAGAATGAGGAGGAGGAGGAGGAGAGGGAGGAGGAGGAGGGGTATACCCTCCTTTCAGTATCCTTCCATCACTCCTCCTCAAGAGCTGCGCTCTGATTCGGCGTTACAGGGAGTTGTAAACGGCTTTCACTTTTTTGGTGTAAAGCCTCAGTATGCTATTAAAAGGACCCACGTTTTTCCTTCACACTTCTAACGCAAATGCGTTTTATCAGCCATTTTCTTTTCGTCTCCAGAGCCAGATTGAATTTTAGGGGAGGCGTGCTCTTATTTACCCATGCTTCTCTATGTACGCCACGTGTGGTGATTACCACTGTCCACAATGCGGGAGGAGACAAAGCAAGGCCATAGCATCTACACTAACGGCACAGAACATGGGCAAGGGCACAGAGCACGAGCTCTTAGCAATTGATTCCAGTGCGTGAGCGCTGCATTGGCGCTTCTATGGCGCCAGGCCTCAGCGTGAGCTGTATTCGTTTTACTCCAAGTAAGCGCAAAACAAAGCGTAGCTCTGCGCTGCATCAAAAAAGAAAACTTTAAAAAAGTGTGCTATTTATGTTTTATGTTTGCACCTTTAAGGCGCCCTGGGAGTATTTCTGAGACCGTCTAAATTTGGTGACAATCGCACTCTGCTGAGCCTCCTGAGCATCTCTAGCAAATTCCTGAATCTCATAGTATAAAAAGCGGCCGATTTCCCCATTAAAAAGCCATGAAAAATACCTACACCCCGAGGACATCTCAGGCGATGGGAGCGACCATGCTCCGGGAGCCAGGGCGACATGTGACCAATGGAAATACGACGATTTAGCGGGTAGAAACTCGCAAACGCTGTTATTACAAAATGAGTACACTTTGCAAGATGACAATAGCAAATACGAGTATGAGACAAATTATACTTTTTCGTTGAGACGAACCGTAATACTGCGATACTCGTTTAAAAAAACAACGCACTCCGTTTGTTGTTGTTTTATTTTTCTGCCCTTTTGCGGTAGTGATGTGTCCGGTCGTCTGCCGGTGCGCTCTCGAGCGCGCGCACCCTGGCTAAATCGGTAGGAGACGCGAGGATCGCCGCTGCTTGCTGGCTGACAGTGGTCCTGGCTTTCGGAACAAGCTCCTCCCATCGTCTGAGATGACCTCGGTGTGTTGCGATCTTCGATTGTTTTTTGAATGGGGAAATTGGCCGCTGCACGCCACGATTTTAGGGATTTTTTACGATTGCCCAGAGCCAGCAGAGTGAGTTATCGCCATGTTTTGGCGATCTCAGAAACATCCCCAGGGTCCCTTATACGGTACAAACATAAAACGCACAAAAAAGAACTCAATTTTTAAGTTTTATGTTTTTACACAATGGTTTCTCCTCTCTTCCAACACAGATTTTAAAATAAATAATGTCGAAGCTACACAAATCCGGTCGGTGCAAGTGAGTTATACCGCTAATAGCCGATTCACACGACGGACCGAATCGCGATTTTCGTCCGCGGACCGTGTACCACGTGACCGGCACGTCACCGATTCCTGCGATCCGCGCCTCGTCCGCGGACGCGCGGACTGATAAAGCCGAGCGCCTTTTTCACTCGCGGACTTTTAGCGGGAGATCGACTTGAAAAGCGTTTAGTCTGGCAACGGTACATTGTTTTCTCTTTTTTGTTTTGTTTCTCGGCGATGAAAACAAAAATGGCGCATCGTTGTGTGTTGGGCGTTCGCTGGTTCATTTTGTCGCGCGTTTCTTGGTTTCACGTGTGAAAGAAACTGCAGAAACTTGTCTGGCTGACGCGACGCAGGTTCCGGTACTCCTCCGGGTGCGCGTCAAGAAGCTCCCGTCAAAACTCGTCTAGCATGCCGCGATAATTCTTGCACGTCCAATCAGGATTTCACCGAGCAAGACCTCTCTTGTGGCTGTTGTGTACTTGAGTGTTGTGCACGAGCGCGGAGTGCGTGAAGGCATCTTCGAACGCCCCTCCGCGAGCCCAGAACTTCGTCGCTTCTACGCGGAACCCTTCTCGAGCAGGACCATGCCTGTGTCACTCTCATGCTTTGGGTCAGTAAAGCTTGTGGCGCTTCGCGCGAAGCCTATCACGGTGTTTTGTCTCGATCTTTACGTAACAGCGGCGTACGATATATTATCGCGGTTGCAAACGTCGATTTCTCTCTTGGACAACGGTGCCACAGTGCGATGTTGGAGTTTCGCGTCACTGTGGGGTGGCGAACATGTTCGGTCCGTCACCGCTGGCGTCTGCTCGTCGTGTCCCTCGTGTGGATGCGCTTGGGAGACGGACGATCCGCGGACATGTCGTCACGTGATCAATCCGTCCGCGGATCAGTCCGTCGTGTGAATCGGCCATAGCGGACATTATGTTCAAGAGAGATTGAATGAATAATTAACGAACATTCACTAATTAATAATCATAGTAAAAATAATAATCTTTTTATTTCCTTTTTTATTACAAAACAGAAAAATGGTGGAAATAGAGGGCAAAAAGCTGCTACTGCGGCTTGACGAGGCCCTAGTTCCCATACACACCTTGGCGGAAAAACAGCATAAAATAAAAATACACTAGATCCAAGAAATCAAATATACACCAGCACACCACTCCAATCATTATACTTAGAAAGATAACTAAAGTCATATGCCGCTCAGATAGAAACAATTTCAGAACACATGCGTGACACTACACGGTATCATAAAGAAAATGGGATTGTAGTAGTATGTCCGCTAACATTCGATTTGACTTTCCAAATATACACACATCATTTGCTTCAAGTTCACTTTAGTAAAGATGGGCAACACATACTTTAATAATGTAAAACCATAATTAGTACGGGGATTTTAGGGCACACGTAGTTATATTGAATTGAGATTAAAACAACACATCTAAAAACCAGCTCAGTTTTTTTTTAATCCTGATTTGAGCACGCAGTTAGAGATTTTCATCGTCAAATTTTGTTTTGGAAATTTGTCGATATTGAAACCAAACGCGCAATACCAGCTGGAAGGACAAACCTCGGTTTACGCGGGAGGGTCACGTGCTTTTGAATGATATCGCGCAGCAAAGCAAAGCAACTTGCCGCGGCCGATAAGCTGGCCTATCACTTTAGTTCGCCAACCGCGGAGCACCGACTGCAATCAGCTCAGGCGCGCTGTGACGCAAAACAGCGACGCCAATTTCGTCATTAACACCTGATCATCCGGCTTCAAACGAAGGTTCGTCCTTCCGTCGGGCATTGCGCGTTTGTTTTGGGTACCGACAGATTTCAAGAACAAAATAGGACAATGAATAGGTAACTCCACCTGCACGATCGATCGATGATTTTTATCTGAGCCAGCCTTCAACACTGATTGCTTCCATTTCTTCAATATAAACATATGCCCGAAAACGTCTAATTCAAAAAAGTAATTAGTGAATTTTCGTTAAGTAGTCATCTTTTAGTTGCATTCTTACTTGAACATAATGTCCGCCTGGCTCAATATAACTCACTTGCACAGACCGCATTTTTGAGGTTTTCACGGCTTCTTTTTAAAATCTAAACTAAAAAAGCAAAAAAAAAAAACTTTATTTTTATTTGTAGCACAAAAACGGGCAAGAAGTTCTTTTTTTTATAAGTTATCTGCAAAGCATCATTCGGTCGCAAAGTAAAAATTGATATCTCCACCGCGGCTTTTTCGATCTCCCCGTAGAACTGAGAAAAGCGGTTTTTGTTGAAATCTAGCTCTCGGAAAAATCATTTCCGGTTCGCATTCTTCAGCACGTAGGTCCTATATCATCTTTCAATGGCAACCCATGTTGTTTTTCTAAAATCTTCGAGTATTTTGCTACAACTTAAACGCGCAGTGCAAAAAAAAAAAAATTGTATCCGGCACATTTACTGCCCGACCGAGAATCCTAAATACAAACTTCCGGGGAAGCGAAAACCAAAGTGATGACTCGCTAGACCGTTACGACTGGCTCAAGTGACGCTAAGCTCTCTTATAATAGACCAACTAGAGTGTGAGCCGTCCCACAAAAGCAACGTGTTATAAAAAAAAATACAGCTCGATTTAGCTGTTTTGTAAGAGGGCGGAGTCATGTGAACAGCTATACCGTAAATCTACAAAAATATAATCTTGTCTGCTATTGTGGATCCTTTTTCGCTGAATTCAGACGCCTAACGGGAAAGTTAGTTTTCTTGCTGCTTCTTCTTTGCTAATATATAACTTTTTTATATATATGAATGAAAAAGTTTTGGAGCTGGCAACGTTTTATATCGCTGATAGAATATATCTCTTCACGAAGTGGTCACAGGAAAACCAAATAGTACATCGTAGAGAATAAAGAAATTGTGAAGTCAAGTCCTACTCTGTGAACAATAGGTCACCGACAATTCTTGGGGCCATTTTCTTTAGTCCATGGCTTTTCAAGTTTCTTCTTTTTAAAAGTAAAATACACAAATAAATCAAATGAAAAACTTTCTCGCGTCCACCGCGTAAGCAAAAAAAAAAAAAAAAGATAGAACAAAACGACATTTTTTAAGCAATCGTTGGTCCACGGAAGTTCGAATCATCTTTCGCTTCCGATAGAACGCAAGATTTCTGACTGTAACGTCGTGCGAAAATCCCCACTCAAACTTCACCAACCGCCATCATCATTCACACGACGACTACATCCCCGTCCTCCCTATTTCCATTTCGTAGTCCCTCCCACTTCAATGACGTCGTTTATCGAAAACAACAACAACAACAAAAATATTATCTATAGTTTGTCAGGCCAGTGTCCGAAAACCCGGAGTGACACCGAATCCAATATGGTTGCCGACGGTCGCATTCGAAAGATACGGCGACCAAACGCAAGCCGACAGAGAAGGAGCACGACACGGAAGCAGACAAACATTGCAACGCAGACAACCAAACAGCCCTAAGCAGACAGAGATCTATTCGTCTTGCTTTGGCTACGGATTTGGATATATATACGAGACGCTGTGACGGGGCGACAAGATTTGGCCCCAATATTGTCCCTTTCCTTGTCCCATTTGTGCTTTTATTCAGAGAAAGAGACAAGCTGGAAGAAGGGAGAGACGATGAGGTTCCTTACTCGCTAAGGATTTGAGAGATAAAAAGCAACTGTCAAATGAGTTACGGGAAATGCATGCCTAGACGCAGGGATGGAGACTGTTTTCTTGTTTTGTTTTTGTACAGGGGAGGTGAGCATACGCTACCTAGCTTGTGTTTGCCAGCGTCATCCAGCAAAAGGGTAAGATGACAAAATAAACGCAAATAACGCATACAAAAATATCGCTAGGACGGAAAAAAAATAAGCAGAGACGCGCGCGCGAAAATGAAAAGAAGAAAAAAGTTTGCTTGATTACACTTTCCACCGATAGGTTTCGACGTCTTTGTGATTGGATCTCTCTGCTAGTCGGGATTGATCTATATCTTGAATCTTGTGTTTTTGTTTTCGTTTATTCGGCATCGCTG